>CAJHQP010013013.1:0-10371 GCA_905132765.1 Moricandia arvensis | reverse complement strand
CCCAATTCTTAGAAAAGAATGCATGCATGCTTCAAGGCTCTTCAGATAGGACAATGTTTGCTTTTGTTTTGTGTGTATCATTAGAAACCATTTATAATCAGCGTAATTACAATTTTTACCTAACTGATAATTCAACAGTTATATATATTACATATTTACAAGTAAAAAAAATCAATATTATACAATTAATACCCACAAAGAACATGTCAATTAGTATTATTTGGTATGTCATCCATATGGCGATAACAAAATAGTTTTCTTCTGTCACCATCACAAATTTCCAGCAGGAGTTTATCTTGGCAACGTCTTCCACAGTCATTGCAGATGTGTCGAGTGAGACGATAGTTCGGTATTAATTATATTAAAAATAACAGAACCATATAACGAGAGATTTTGAGCAGGCTCAGTCCACTTATCCGACATGGAACAACTCATAGTCTGGCGGAAGGTGATGGGATCATTTTCCGAAAGAGTTTGATTTTCCTCATGTTCCATTAAAAATACTATGTAATCATCTGGAATAGCATTTCTCTTTATTCGGGTGGATCGCCTAAGAGCAATTTGATCTTGTTGCACTAGTTCTTGAGGATTTTGAGTTTGACCTTCATGTACGATATCATCGACAACCTGAGTTGGAGGAAGGACTTCATTATCAACTTGAGGATCCAAATTTACTTCATCAGAAGTAACTATACGAATCGGTATAGGTATTTGAGCCGATTCTTCCTCAAAGATGATATCCTTAACCTTATTTCTCCCCCCCAAAATCAATATCCTCAAAGAACGTAGCTGTTCCTGTCTCAAAAATATTCTTAGCAGTGGGATCGTAAAACTTATACCCTCTTGAGCGTTCCGAATAACCAATAAAGTAGCTGCTAATGGTTCTTGAGTCCAGTTTCTTTTCATATGGCTTATAAGCCTTGCCTCAGCTGGACATCCCCATATTCGAAGGTGCTTAAGACTAGGCTTGCGCCCAGTCCAAAGCTCATAAGGGGTCTTAGCAGTTGCTTTAGTTGGCACCCTATTAAGAATGTATGCTGCAGTCTTTAGTGCCTCTCCCCAAAGTGATTCTGGTAAGGAGGAATGACTAATCATACTCCTCACCATGTCCTTAATAGTGCGATTCCTTCTCTCAGACACACCATTCATGCTAGGAGAACCTCGCATGGTGTATTGAGGCACTATACCACACTCCTCTAGGTATCTGGCAAACGGTCCTGGACGTTGTTCACCTGAACCATCATACCGACCATAGTATTCGCCACCACGATCAGATCTGACAGACTTTATCCTTCGGTCAAGTTGGTTCTCAACCTCAGCTTTAAACTTTTTGAACACGTCCAAAGATTCCGATTTCTCATGAATAAGAAACAAATATGCATATCGAGAATAATCGTCAATGAATGATATAAAATATTGTTGACCATTCCAAGAAGCCGTAGGAAAAGGTCCACAAATATCCGTATGTATCAATTCAAGGACTTCCGTAGCTCTATATGCACCCAATTTCTTATGCTTGGTCTGTTTTCCTTTAATGCAATCCACACATATATCACAATCCGTGAACTTTATGGAACTCAATATACCATCTGACACAAGACGCTCAACTCTATTTCTAGAGATGTGACCTAGGCGTTGATGCCAAAGAGTTCCTGAATTTGCATCTTCAAACTTTCGTTTAGTACCTCTTGATTCAACACTTAAACTTTCATCTTTAGAGTTTATAGTGTCAAGCATATAAAGACTGTGATTTTCCAAAAGTTTACCGGTTCCAACAAGTTTTGAATTTAAAGACAAAGTAGCGGTTCCGTTCTCAATTAGACAAGAATAACCTGATCTGTCTAACCAAGGACCGGAAACCAAATTACGTCTAAAAGACGGTACAACAAAGGTGTCTTTCAAATCCAGAAAATGACCAGAAACAAAAAACAATCTAAAATGCGCAATTGGCCTCCACATGCACCGGACTCCCATTAGCCACATGAATGCGTCTTTCAGCATCATTTGGGGTTCGATAGCTCAGGCAACCCTGAAGTGAAACACTAATGTTAGTAGTAGCACCAGAATCTAACCACCAAGTGTTTCTAGGTACTTCAACTAAGTTCATTTCTGAGCAAACCAAAGCAAGGAACATACCTTTCTTAGCACGCCAAGCGTGATATTTAGGGCAGTCCTTCTTTATGTGTCCACCCTTCCTGCAAAAGAAACATGTATCTTCAACCTTAGCATGTTTCTTTGGGTAGGACCCTTAGCAGCATTATCCTTAGTGGGCTCAAATTTCTTTCTTTTGCCCTGTCCCTTAGAGGTGTAAACCATATGAGAACTTTCGGTCCTTTCTTGTTTCATCCTCTCTTCCTCTTGCACACAATATGCAATGAGCTCGTTAAGAGACCATTGCTCCTTCTGTGTGTTATAACTTGATTTCAGCTGACTGAACTGAGGAGGAAGAGAGTTCAAGACAAAGTATATGAGCAATTCATCCGGAAGCTCAGTCTTAAGTGTCTTGAGTTTCGAAACAATGTTGGACATTTCCAAAATGTACTCCCTTATTTTTCCATTGCCGTGGTACCTCATTGTACTAAAGCGATGCAAAAGCATGCTAATTTCCGCCTTATCGCTTCTTGCGAAACGTGAATCCATCTCGGCAAGGAACTGTTTGAGATCATTGATCTCCTCACCACCTCTAAAGGCTTCTGGAATGGTGTCCTTAATGATCATCAAACCAATGCGATTAGAACGCTCCCACTTCTCATGAACAGCCTTATATTCCGAAGTGCTGTCATCCGTAGGAGAAGAAGGTTTGTCCATCCTGAGCGCAAGGTCAAGATCCATACACCCAAGAACAATCTTCACTTTACTTTTCCATTCCGAAAAATTGGAACCTGTAAGAATCGGAATGGATCCTAAGTTGGCAGATAAAGTAGCTGAAACGAGAGAACAAAAAACTGAGTTAACTCAATATCCGAAGAAATCAATGATAAATTTTAACTGATTATACTTCCCATCCAAGATACCAAATGTAACATCAATATCAAGTCTTTGGACAGTAATATTGACTACTAGCAGTATTCTTGTAATAACAATCAAATATTGACAATAATCCACGATAAACAATAAACCTTCATTTGAGCCGATTTATTATTCACATGTTGAAACCTTATAATTGTCATGTATTCATCATCATAATTGTATGTACAATTCGGCCAAAAATTAAGTCTTCCTTTGGGCCGACTTAACATTCGCATGAATATTGCACACACGTATATATGTAAATTCCGGCCAAACACAACCTTCCTTTGGGCCGATTAAATATTCACCATGAACTTACATATATACTTCCTTTAATAATTCTCATGAAAAATCTTCTCAAGAGAGGTCTTCCTTTGGGCCGACATCTTGATTAAATTAACAAATCAAATTATTAAAGATGTATAATCAAATTTATTAATTGATTTAAAGCTGAATTTTATTCTTGCATAAACATATAAGTAAACGTATGTAGGTTCTTTATGCAAGAATACTTAAGCGGCAGAGTGGTTGGAGTCAGCAAAGAAGGTGCCAGCTTTAGTCACGCGACCTGGGTTCGAATCCCAGCCTCTGCGTTTTTTAACTTAATTAAAATCTGGATGGGCCTAACTTAATGTTTGTACAAAACTGGCCCAATTGATTTAAAACATAAGAAACTGGGCCAAAATAATTAAATTCGAAGGCCCAGAATAATTAATTAAATCAGAAACTGTATTTGGGCCAAAATTATTCGCAGGCCCATAATAATTAATTAAATTTGGGCCAAATAACTAATAGGCCCATCACGAATTTGCCTCCAACCAATACCTAAAAAACTAACAGGCCCATTCTTGACAAACAGATTTTTTTAGTTTTAATACCAAAAAAAACAGATCTAATACCAAATCTGGAAAAAAATATTTCACAAAAAAAAAAATTCGAAAATTTTCAACAAATTTTCAGAAAGTATAAACCTTATGAACAATATTTTTCCATCAATAAAAACTTAAACCTTATTTAGATATAAATCTTAAACATAGATTACAACCAAAGATCTATATCTAACATGCAAGGTCCCAAAATTCAACATAAACTTTAGAGAAAAAAAAAACAGATTGAACAATCCAATATTTTCACATAATAATTAAATTCGAATTCAAAATATAAACTTTAGATTAAATTCGAAATTATTTTAGATCCAAATAGAAAATCAATATGGTGGCTCTTGATACCAATTGTTAACTTTATTTTTTTTTATTTTTTTATTTTTTTGATTCATCAATATGAATCTCAAACCATATGATTATCTATTTGAATAGACAAAAGGGAAAACATACCTTGTGAATCCATGATTCAATGATCTATGGCAAGAGAATGGATCTTCCAATGCAAAACCTTTTTTTTTCTTTTTGACCTTAGCTCTCCATTGATGGGATATGGAGATTTCCACTTATTTTCAAGTTAGGTTGCATTGGGGACCATAACCCATGATGAAGAATTAATTTCTAGTTCAACCCTTCACTAAACTAGAAATTAAATAAGGCATCCACATATAATGTTTCATAACATTTTATGCCCAAAATAATTAATGGTCCTATCACATTATTCCTTAACATATGTGACTCAACCAAAATTAACCAAAATGATCTTACCCAAATTCTTAGAAAAGAATGCATGCATGCTTCAGGCTCTTCAGATAGACAATGTTTGCTTTTGTTTTGTGTGTATCATTAGAACCATTTATAATCAGCGTAATTACAATTTTTACCTAATTGATAATTTCAACAGTTATATATATTACATATTTACAAGTAAAAAAATCAATATTATACAATTAATACCCACAAAGAACATGTCAATTAATTAGTATTATTTGGTATGTCATCCATATGGCGATAACAAAATAGTTTTCTTCTGTCACCATCACAAATTTCCAGCAGGAGTTTATCTTGGCAACGTCTTCCACAGTCATTGCAGATGTGTCGAGTGAGACGATAGTTCGGTATTAATTATATTAAAAATAACAGAACCATATAACGAGAGATTTTGAGCAGGCTTGACATAAAGTGCACATTTTCCTAGTAAACATAGGATATGCAAGGCGGTTCCACATTCATGACATGTATAAATCCATTTGTTTGAATCCATAGTTTCCTCACAAGCCTCACACCAGTTGAGACTTGCATTCTCTTTGTAAGAAAGGGTGAGGAAATGCTCATCTTTTTTTTTTTTGAATATATGTTAAAATTACTCAAAGAAAAAACACATTGTTTGCATCAAGTGCTACAAAGATATTAGGAGCCATCCTCCTCTATAAAGAAAACACAGAGTTAGTGTGTGGAAATCCACACCCTTAAGCTTGCAGCATAAGTAAAATCCCCCAACTGCCGAAAAGATAGACATTTGTTCTTGACTTGCTTGTCTAACATCTTTACAAGAGTGTGAGATGAGATCGGAGTTGCCCCATGCCGTCTGTCATTCCTTTCACGCCACAGAGTATGTAAAGTGAGTTGAAATGCATATCTTGTAAGGAAAGCTGTAATCATATCTGGATTATTGTCAAGCATAAGCTGTAGCAATTCCGCCCATATTGTTGTGTATCGAGTGCGCAGCAGGCCACACATCAGCTTTGACCAGACATCAGCCGAATAGCTGCAAGAGAAAAAAAGATGATCTCGAGTCTCAAACTGGTTACAAAAGATACAAGCCGAGCTCACGCCTGGGTTCCATTGAAGCATGCGGTCGCCCGTTGAGAGCCGGTTGTGAATGGCAAGCCAAGTGAAGAAAGCAAACTTTGGAGTATGATGTTTGAACCAGGTTCCTCTGTACCATTCAAAGGCGGTTCCTACAATACGGAAGAAGATTCCATGTGTTTTTAGTGATAAAAACAGATTTATAAGTATCTGAAGAGCACTTCCAGACGGAGTAGTCAGCAGTATGTGTTGCCGTGCTTCTCTGCTTCTCTAAGATCACTTCTATACTGTTAAAAATCTCCATTCGGTGAGTCCGTCGGCGTCTCGTATGCATAGCAGAGTGTAAAGTTGCAGTTGAGAGGATACCCATGTCAATGCAACCTCGAGTCCCAGTGAGATCCAGTAGGCGTCCTAGTGATGACCACGAATCAAACCAGAAAGATGTTTGGCGACCATCACCAACCTTCTTGCGATGGAAGTTTTTGCAATGTCTCTATACTTCAACAACTTGCGCCATATCCATGATCCCGTAGAAAACCGTATTTTTGACTGTCCAGAAAGTGTCTCTCCGAAGTAAATAAGTTTGTATCCAATTAGACCACAGAGAAGGTTGAGACGAGAGGTATCTCCATAACAGTTTAAGACAAAATACCTTATTCATTTCCTTGAGTGGCCTAAAACCCAGACCGCCCTCTTTTCTTGGCAAACACACCACATCCCAAGAAACTTTCGCTTTCTTTGTGTTCAGAGTAGGCCCTGACCATAAGAAAGCCAAGCATAAACTATTTACCCTCTTTAATGCACTGACTCGGCAGTTTGAAACGCGGTCATCCAGAAATTTACAATGCTCATCAGCACTGAGCGAATGAGTTGTATCCTCCCGGCCATAGAGAGAAATCGGGTTGTCCACAAAGAAATACGGCTCTTGATCTTTTTCAATAAGTACTTGGTAATCAGCCGCACGCATCTGTCTTGTGAGCAACGGCAGGCCCAAATAGCGCACAGGTAGTGTGCCTGGTACGAAGTGGAAATGGTTTATTAGCTCCGCGGCGGTCTTCTACAGATATTCCCGCATAATAGATTGTTGATTTTTCCATACTTATCCTCAAGCCTGAAATTTTCTCATAATAATTGAACACATCAACTATGCTTTCAATAGATCTTTTTGTTCCATCTGTAAAGACCATGATATCATCCGCAAAACTCAAGTGCGTGAGTCCCAAGTTCTTACACTTAGGATGATAACCGAGTTGGTGTCTTTGGGCAGACCTGTCCAGAAGCTTTGATAGGACGTCCATGCATATGACAAAAAGGTATGGTGAGAGAGCACATCCTTGCCTTAAACCCCTCTTACTTTGAAAATATCCGACAAGCTCACCATTAACCTGAACGGAGAAGGACGCAGTTGTATACATAGAGTGATCCAATGAATAAATTTTGCAGGGAAGTTTAAAGCCTCGAGCGTTTCAGAAGAAAACTCCACTGGACGGAATCAAAAGCTTTTGAAATATCAATTTTTAAAGCACACCGTCGGGGAGATTGAATCCTTATGATAATCTTTCACCAACTCAGTAGCTAGCAGGAGATTCTCAATAAGTAGCCTGCCTTTAACAAAAGCTGATTGATTCAAAGCGATGAAATCCGGTAGGGTGTTCTTCAGCCTGTTTGCAAGGAGCTTTGAGAGTACTTTATAGATAATATTACAGCAACGAGATCCGGACGGTAATCTGTCATTGCGCGAGCTGTAGTCTTCTAGGTATCAGAGCCAGAATTGTGGAGTTGATGCCTTTAGGTAGGAAACCTGTCGCAAAAAATGATTGGATTGAAATGATGAATTCTGTTCCAATGATTGGCCATGGCAGACTTGAAGAACTCGCTAGTAAAACCATCCTGTCCTGGGGATTTATCATTTGGCATTGCAAAGAGTACCTTGGTTATCTCCTCTGGCAGTAACCTCCTTCAATAACATTTCATTTACCGAGTTGGAACAGCGATATGTCAAGAGATCCCTCAACTTCCTCCACCTCTATGTCCTCAAAATCTGTTGGCTGGTGCTGTAATAATTCCTTAAAGAAAACCTCTGCTTCCTTTTTGATCTCATCTGGCTTCAGAACGACTCTCCCATCACAGCAGACTACTCTCCTTTATCGAGTTTTTGGATTTGTCGAGCAGTGGCTGCTTTATGAAACACCTTATTGTTTTTTATCACCCACACTCAACCAGTGGACCTTCGACTTTTGCTTTAAGAAACTCTCCTCCAGGTTCGAAACATTATCCCATCTTTCGTAGGCTCTGTTTTCTTCCTCTGAGTTGCTCTCCGAAGGGTTATGCAAACATTGTTCCTGCTTTAGAACAGAGGTTCACATATGCTTCCTTTGTTTGAAATGGTCAGGTTTCCCCATGCTCTCCTTTGCCAAATTCCTGATGACTGGCTTCCAAACCCTTTAGTTTTTTTGAGAATCTATATAGTGATGAGGTCGATGAATATATAGGAACCGAAGCCATCCAATACTGCGATAGCGTTTGCAGAAAACCTGTCAAGGCCTGCGACCACATTAACAAATTTGAAAGACCCGCTTAGGTTGGGACTGTTCTGAGGTCAAAAGTATCCTACATCGTAAATGATCTGAGCAACCTCCTGCTTCAAACACATTGTACGAATTAGGAAAAAACTGAGCCAGGAATCATTAAACAAAACACGGTCAAGCTTCTTAGAGATTATCCCTCACTCCTTTTGTTACTCCAAGTGTATACTGGTCCATGAGAAGGAAAATCAAGTAGAGAAACAATGTTGTGTTAGCACTCTGGAAAATCTCCTCATCCCTTGTGTGACAACCGGGTTCGTTTCGTGCAACGAATGCTCATCAATGTCCAGAGTTTCATTAAAATCTCCCATCACCATCCATGGCTTGCTACGAAACAATGGGGAGTTTTTGATGATTCTTCAGATCTTCCCATAATACTTTCCTCTCTGTTTCTAGATTAAGGGCATAGACAACAGAAAAGGAAAAACTCATTTTCTTCCCCTCGAGAGCAATAGACACCGTGATCAGTTGAGAACTTTTTAAAAAATGGGCGTGGCCCTCACTTCAGGACGCCATACAAACCAAATGCGACCCCAAAGGTTATCTTCATAATTAGACATCGTAGACCAGCCGTTGAAGACTGATGTAGAGATCCTTTGGTATCTTCCTCTTTGACTCTCGTTTCCAACAGAGCAGCAAAAAGAAACCTTTGTTCTTCGATCCATTTCTTTACAATGGCGTGCTTCTTTTCCTTATTAAAACCTCGAGTGTTCCAGAAGAAACCGACATTAATGTTTTTTAGAGTTTTTCTTTTTCCCACCAGTACTCTGGAATGTAATCCCTAGTATTGGTGCTCGAGAGTCTGATTGAGGCTTACCCGATCCCCGTGTGGTCGAGTATAGTTGAGCGAAGTAGACGTTTCTCTTCCTCAATATTCCTTCACACGTGTTGTTTTCTGTCGCCTGAGAGTTGGCTTCATTACTTCTTTTCCTTCGTCTACTTCTTTTCCCCTACTTTCATGGATTGTTTCTCCCTCCTCCACTTCCTTGTGTAGTGTATTGACTTCATTATCATCTACCTCCTCTATCAGGTCCTTCTCTATCAGATCCTCTTCTGTAGATAAGATAGCAAACCGTGATGGTGAGCTGAGCTTGGACTCTGCACAGTTTCCTTTTTTCCCTGATCTTCCAGTCTTCCGTAGGTGATAACCATAGAGTATCTTTTCCTTCTCGATTTTGTTTCATTTGACGTCTCTGCTTCAAGGTGGTGATTCGTTCTGTGTTTCCCATAGTGGAGGATGTTCTGATTCTTTTGCTCATCTGCACATCGTATGACTGCTTCAGAACCGTGCGTACTCTCAGTGGTTTAGCAACCTCGACTTCCTTCCTTTTATTTTGCCGTCACCACCTTTAATATGAGCTCTCTCATTTGCAGTTTCGCTGCCCGTTTTCCTCCTCATATTGTGGCTTTTCTCTTGTTAGGATTTTGACTTTGATTTACAAGCCAGCGGTGTGTAAATGTCCCATTTAGAGCAAATTGTACATCTTATCCGGAAGCCAGGGGTAAGCAAATTCCACCTCTGCATTCGACTCCAACTTGACTTGAAACGATGGAGATGTGCTTGTAGCTCTTATGATCATATTGCTTCCACAAAGACTTTAAGCTCATCAAAGCTGTTGCACAGTAAGTGTATCCGGGTGCAATCTCTTTGGTTGCCACTGCGCTGGCATGAACCAAGTCCTTCCCATGAAAACATCTGCGCGGAACATTCTCATAACTATCCACATCGGTATGGTTGTGATTTCTTCCCGCTTCTTTCTTCTCATCTTCTGGAGACCATTTGAGAGACAGAGGAATATTTGCAATATTCCACATCCCCCTGCGTAGCACCCGTTTCCTGTTTGCTCATCTTTGATTCTGAATTTGACAGTGAGTCATTATCTCATAGACATCGATTTTAATCGATTTATCTCCAAGGGCCAGATCGATTCACTATGTAATGATCCGTGCCACATGAGGTGCTTTTGCAAGAACCGACCCTCTAGCAGATCATCAAAGAGGAACAGAATTTTGCTATGACGTATCGGGGACCTCGACAACTCTTTCCGTTACTCAAACCTATTCGAAAAAATGCTCCGAAAGAGACG
>CAJHQP010013012.1:0-10372 GCA_905132765.1 Moricandia arvensis | reverse complement strand
ATGATCACATCAGACAGAAATTGGAGATAGGGGCTTATGGGAACATGTTTCTGTTGGAGAAGCCCAACAAAAACCGTCCAAGACAAAGATTGTGTGGAGATGTGGTGACTGTTGATGGCAAATGGGGTCAGGAGGACTTCATGGTGATGTCCATTATTCAAAACAGTCTGGAACCATCTATCTTGGAAGCCTACTCTTATTGTGAGAGCTCGAAAGAGTTGTGGGATACACTGCAAAAGGTGTATGTCGACATTTCAAACCTGAGTAGAGTCTTTGAAGTCAAGAAGGCTATTAACTCACTTCACCAGGAGAGTATGGACTTCAATCAACACTTTGGCAAGTTCAGAGCATTGTGGGCTGAGTTAGAAATTCTGAGACCAAGCACCTTGGATCCAAACGTTCTTAATGATAGGAGAGAGCAAGACAAGGTCTTTGCTTTGCTTCTTACTCTAAACCCAGGCTACAATGAACTCATCAAACACATGCTCCGGGCTGAGAAGCTACCAACACTAGAAGAGGTTTGTGCTCAAATCCAGAAGGAGCAAGGCTCAGTAGGTCTCTTTAGAGGCAAAGGCGACTTGGTCTTAGCAAAGCAAGCTGAAGGAGTTAAAAACAAAGGTTACTTTAAGGCTGAAGAGAATAAGGTGAGGATTTGTGACCATTTCAAGACGAAGGGTCATGGGAAGGACAAGTGCTGGCTTCTACACCCTCACCTGAAGCCTCAAAATTCAGGACTCCTTACAATGATGCAAGAGCCAACTTCACTGGTGATATGGGCGAGCCATCTGCTCCACGAACCATGCGCTCCTCCAATGGACTTGGACGTGGTGAGGGAAAGGCCTTAGCATCCAGTAGCTGCTTAACCTTGAGGACAACTCCAGATGAAGTCATCAAGCGCTCTGACATTGAGGCTCTCATCAAAATCCTCAAGGACAACTCTTGTAACACACTTGGTACCTCTTTACATGCTTCAAATAGTGGTATCTCCTTAGTTATAGACTCAGGAGCTAGTCACCACATGATTAGTGATCTAAACTTGATTAAAAATATTGTTCCTGCCTTAGGAAATGTTATGATAGCTAATGGAGAAAGAGTGCCAATTAAAGGGATATGTGATCTTAGGTTATTTGAAAAAGATTCTAAAGCTTTTTACAAGCCTAGTTTCACATCCAACCTGTTATCAGTTAAGAGAGCAACCAATGACTTGAATTGCAAGGTTACCTTCACTCCTAATGATGTCTACTTTCAGGATATTGAAACTAGTAGGTTTCTTGGCAAAGGTGTGACCAAGGGAGACTTTTCCTTGCTTGAAGACACCAAGCTTGCAACTGATTTACACTACAAGAAAACATCAATATACTGAGGGAAATTCCCGAGGGAAAATGAGTTCCTCGAAATATTCAGAGGAAATTCTGAGGCAATTCCGAGGACCCAAAAATTCCGTGGTTCCTCGGAATTTCCTCGGAATATACCGACGAAATTCCGAGGAAGCGCAGATCCGTCGGAAAATTCTGAGGCCATTCCGAGGAAACTATGTTCCTCGGAAAAAATCGACAAAAATCCGAGGATATATTATAGCCGTTAGATAGCCGTTGGGGGATTTGACTAAATTCCGAGGAAATTCCGAGGAACTAGCTGTTGCCGTCGGAATTTCCTCGGAAATTCCTCGGAATTGTCGGCAGATTTCATCTATAAATACTACCACCCCTCATCCTTTTCATTCACTCCATATCTTCATCCTCTCACATACTATATTCACACACGAATTTGATTGAAAAATTCATGTCTTCTTCTAACTATTATCGTTCTTGGATCGATCGACCTCATTTGGATCCTAACACGAGATTGCTTACGGAAGAGTACCAAAGAGGTCTAAGCGAATTCATGGCAAAAGTTCAACAACTACCGGAAGCAAAAACGGGTATGTTAAGATGTCCTTGCTCTACTTATAAAAATAAAAAGGTTATAAAAGAGTTAGATGTTTGGACTCATCTATATTTGAGAGGTTTACACGGAGTTATAAAATTTGGTATCATCATGGGGAAACTAATTATGAATATGGTAGTACTAGTGAACCTCAGACTGCGGATAGGTTAGAAGAACCAATTAGAACGGGTGTAGATTATGGTATAGGTACTGAGCATATGGTAAATGATCATTTTAGAGGGGAAGATTTACCTAATGCAGAAGCTAGGAGATTTTATGATATGTTGGATGCTGGAAAGCAACCTTTGTACGAAGGCTGCAGAGATGATCATTCAGCTTTATCATCTGTAACAAGACTGATGGGCATTAAAACAGATTATAATTTGGCTGAAGACTGTGTGGATGCGATTGCTGATTTTGTAAAAGGTATTCTACCTGAGGATAATGTAGCCCCTGGTTCATTCTACGAGGTTCAGAAACTGGTAGCTGGTCTTGGTTTATCTTATCAGGTAATAGATGTATGCATGGATAACTGCATGATTTATTGGAGGGTGGATGAGCAGCGGGTTACATGCAAATTTTGTGGGAAGGCTCGTTATAAAGATACCAGTGGAAGAGTTCCAGTGCCATATAAAAGGATGTGGTATTTGCCTTTGACGGAAAGGTTGCAGAGGTTGTATCAATCTGAACGCACAGCGCAACCAATGAGATGGCATGCGGAGCATTCAACAGATGGTGAGATTAGACATCCGTCAGATGCAAAAGCTTGGAAGCATTTCCAATCAACTTATCCAGAATTTGCGTATGAGAGAAGAAATGTCTACCTTGGATTATGTACGGATGGTTTCAGCCCATTTGGGAAGCATGGGAGACAGTATTCTCTACGGCCAGTCATTCTTACACCATACAACTTACCGCCAAACTTGTCCTTGCGTCGAGAGTTTTTGTTTCTCTCCATTCTCTTTCCCGGGCCAGAGCATCCTAAGAGATCACTTGATGTGTTTCTTCAGCCACTAATATATGAGTTGCAACAACTATGGGCTCAAGGTGCTGAAACATACGATGTTTCGTGTAAAGAAAATTTTCAAATGCGGGCAGTACTTATGTGGACAATAAGTGATTTTCCAGCATATGGTATGTTATCTGGATGGACAACGCATGGAAGGCTATCATGTCCATATTGTCAAGATAACACTGATGCTTTTAAATTAATAAAGTGTTTTCCTATTTATTAAAACGTTTTTTATATTACTGAAACTTTTTTTGTGGTTTAAATTTTTTTTTTAAATTAATAAAGTTATTTTTAATATTTTATGAAACCTTTTTGTGATGAAATTCTAAATTATTTCAAGTGTTTTTTTTAAAAAAATTTGTGATTAAAACCTATTTTTAGATTTTAGTGTCATTAAAACTATATCTAAATCTTTTTTTTAATTTATAGGTCTACTGGTGATCAGAGTCAATCTCGACCTCGTCGTCCCGTTGCACGAGGTTCTGGTGGTTCGGGAAGCCAGTTTCGGGATTCTCATGACTCGTCGCCGTCCCAGGGTACCTACCGTACAGCTCCCTCTCTTGATCATGCTCCCGATCCTCTGGTCGTTCCGGGAGCGATGAGAGTTGAGGAGTTGGTTCAACAGCCCGGTCGTGAGCGTCTTCCCTATCTCACTGAGTATCCTATGGGACCAGGTCAAACATGGTAATAAAGAGTCTTTTTTTTCTTTAAGTGTTGATCCATTATTAATAATTTGGTCCTTTTTGGTAGGTTCAACCGATCTGGGAACGGGATCAGCGCATGGAACAACCGGATGATGTACTCGGATCTCAAGAAGAGATATCCGACTTTCACTCACTTCCCTCCCCACGAACAGGAGATGTGGTTTCGTCAGTTTGCGGTAAGTATTCTACGTTTTTAAGTTATATTTTTTACTTTTAATATTAATATTTTACTAATTGTGTTTTTTTTCAGCAAGAGTTCACCTGGCATCCCCTTCAGAAGTCTTTTATCCGTGCCAACTTCATCCATAAAGTTATGGACAACTATGGGAAACAGATCTATGAGTGGAAGAAGAAGTGGCGCGTCGATAAGGTACCGGTTTGTTAATCTACTTTTAAATTTATTAACTTGTTTATTTATTTATTAATCTATCTTTAGATTTATTTAACTTTTTTTTTTTTTTTTTAAAAGGTCCCGAAGTCGATGAACGAGACGGTCTGGAAGGACTTGTGTGAGCATTGGGAGAAAGACGAGACGGAAGCAACATCCGCCACCAACTCCACCAACCGCAAGAGTGATCGTGGCGGGAAGGGCATAGCCAAGCACAACTTGGGGGCCAGGAGTATTGCCACTCTCGGAGATATAATGGTAAGTTGAATCTCTTCTTTTTTTTAATTACTTAAGTATTTTATGTCTTTATTCTGATTTATAATGTTTTTTTTAACTTATGTTTTTTTCTAGGCGGAAGAAAATGATGGCGAGCCGGTTGATGAGTTCGCACTGTTGAGGAAGGCGCATACCAACAAGCATACCGGGGAGATTGATGATGGTCTTATGAAGGAGGTTGTCGACATGATCACCACTCTCAAGGACGACGAAGAATTCTGTCTATCCCAGCTTCAAACCCAGATCGACTCCACTTCGACGGCCTCCGTATCCATGTCCACAGCTCGAATCAACGAGATTGTTGAATCGGTAAGATGTTTTTATAAAAATTCAATTAATTTATTTTTTATTTTTATTTTATAATAATTTCTATTATTAAAATTTGTTTATTTTTTCTTTCAGTCGCTTCCACAGAAGAAGGGACGTTTGGTCGGTTTGGGTCGTCGAGCCAAATCGGTTCCTCCTTCTACATCACAACGGCCTCCTGATCTGATGGTTATAGAGCAGCTGCAGAACAATGATAACCGCATAGCTGCAATGGAGGCGAAAATGGCGGAACAAGAAAAGGGATGGGAGGAAACGAGAAGGGTTAACGAGCGCATGATGGAGATAATGAGGAAGATGTACCCGAACGAGTAGTTTCCGTAGTTTTTTTTTCGAAAACTCTGAATGTTTTTTTTCGAAAACTCTGAATGTTTTTTTTTATTTGTACAACTCTAACTATTATCTAATATATTTTCAATTTGAAATTTTATTTTATATTTGCGAATTTTAATTAAAAATAAAATAATTTATAATTTTGCTAAAAAAATCATATTTAGGAAATTCCGAGGAAGCCAGTTCGTCGGAATTTTTCGACGAACACGGCCTTCGGAAATTTCCGAGGACCACCTTTCGTCAGAAAATTCCGAGGACTCTAGTCCTCGGACATTCCGACGGCCTTGTTCGTCGGAAAATTCAGACGGCCGCTTTCGTCGGAATGTTGTCGTCGGAATTTTCTGACGAAAGGTGGTCCTCGGAAATTTCCGAGGAAAGTAGTGTTCCTCGGAAATTTCTGACGAACTGGCTTCCTCGGAAATTTCCGACGAACCGGCTTCCTCGGAAATTTCCGACGGAATATTCGGTCCTCGGAATTTCCTCAGAAATTTCCGAGGAAATTCTGACGAAATGTGAAATTCTGAGGAGATATTTTCGACGACCAATGTCGTCGGTATGTGCACGGAATTCCGTAATTCCGACGACATACCGACGAATTTTTCCCTCAGAATCGCGATGTTTTCTTGTAATGTTATCTTTTGCTTTAAATTCAAGTTTTAATTTCCCTAAAGATGTAATGTGGCATGCTAGATGAGGACATCCTCATTCTCGTGCCTTGAACATCATGCTTCCTAGTATTTCTTTTAAAAGTGATTGTGAGGCTTGTATCTTAGGCAAGCATTGCGAAAATGTGTTCCCTAGATCAAGTACTATTTATGAAAACTGCTTTGACCTTATTCACTCTGATGTTTGGACTGCTCCATGTGCATCTAGAGAACATCGTAGATACTTTGTGACATTCATAAATGAGAAGTCTAAATACACATGGATCACACTGTTGCAATCAAAAGATAGGGTCTTAGAAGCTTTTATAAATTTTCAGAGTTATGTGTCTAACCATTTCAATGCCAAGATAAAAAATTTTAGATCAGATAATGGAGGGGAATACACAAGCAATGCATTTCAGCAACACTTAGCAAAGCATGGGGTGATCCATTAAACCAGCTGCCCATACACACCTCAACAGAATGGTGTAGCTGAGAGAAAGAATAGAAACCTCATGGAGGTTTCCAGGAGCATGATTTTCCATCGAGTGTACCCAAAAGATTTTGGGGAGATGCAGTGTTGACAGCCTGCTATTTGATTAACCGAATTCCCTCCAGAATTCAACAGGACCACTCTCCATTCGAGGTACTCAAAAAAACCAGACCATTTATAGATTATATGAGTGTGTTTGGGTGTCTTTTTTTTTGATACCAGGAGAGCAAATGAACAAGCTAGAGGCTAAGAGTACAAGGGCAATGTTCATTGGGTACTCCCCAAACCAAAAGGTTACAAGTGCTTTGCACCACAGACTAGGAGAGTCATGGTTTCTAGGGATGTGAAGTTTGTAGAATCAAGAGGGTATTATGATGACATGCGTTGGGATGAGCTGGAAAACATATCCCAATCAGCCTCTGATAGAGCAAGCACTCTTAGGCGTGTGATGGAAAGTATTGGGGTCAGTATGCCTGAAGCAAGGGTGGAAACTGAACCAAAGGATACCCAGGAGAGACCCAACACCACCTACTGAAACTGAGTCAAGTATTGATGAGATTGGGGTTCCTCACCTTGATCATGAGGGGGGGGGATGACAATCAGGCTGAGCCACAACAGGATACCTCAGCAGCAACTCATGATCAAGCTGAGCAACAAGAACAAGAGGGTTCAATGTTAAATGAAACTCAGTCTTCAGATGATGAGGAGGAAGCACAACCACCACTAAGGAGGAGTACCAGAATCAAACAACCAGCTTCTAACTGGATCAACACAAGGGTGTACTTTATTTCTCAGGCAGTAGCACATCCTATCTAAGCTGTTTATTCCCTAGCTCAGTATCCTCAGGAACATGTTGTGTTCATTGGAGAACTGGACCAGGAATACATTCCAAAGTCTTATGAGGAAGCTATGGAGCATAAGGAGTGGAGAGAATCAGTTGGAAGTGAAAAAATGCAATGATTGTAAATGAGATATGGTATGAAGTGGAGCTTCCCAAAGGCAAGAAAGCTGTAACAATTCGTTGGATCTTCACAATCAAGTACAATGCGAATGGTACAGTGGAGAGGCGCAAAACAAGACTAGTAGCAAGGGGCTTCACTCAGAACTATGGGGAAGACTACCTTGATACTTTTGCACCAGTCGCCAAACTACACACCATAAGGATCATCTTATCTTTGGCAGTTAACTTGGAGTGAGATCTATGGCAAATGGATGTCAAAAAATGCTTTCCTACAAGGAGAACTTGAATATGAAGTCTACGTGAGACCACTCCCTGGTCTAGAACATCTTGTCAAGCCTAGAAATGTTCTCAGATTGAAGGAAGCCATCTATGGCTTAAAGCAATCACTAAGGGCCTGGTATCAAAAGCTCAGCACCACCCTAAATGGAAGAGGTTTTGTAAAATCTGAAGCTGATCACACACTCTTCACCCTCACCAGCCAACAAGGGATTGTAGTGATCCTTGTATATGTGGATGATATCATCATCACTGGTAGTGATAAGGAAGATATTCTCTTCACTAAAGCCTTTCTTAAATCCTCATTTGATATCAAAGACTTGGGTGAGTTAAAGTACTTTCTAGGGATTGAGATATGTCGATCTAAAGATGGACTGTTTCTATCCTAAAGGAAGTACACACTTGATCTGTTAAATGAGGCAGGTAATCTAGGTGGAAGAGCAGCTAAGACTCCACTAGAAGAGGGCTATAAGGTGATACGTGAGGGGGAGATTAAAGACAAGTCCTATGAAGATGTTAAGCACTATAGGATGATGGTTGGGAAACTCATTTACCTCACCATCACCAGACCAGATGTGTGCTTTGCAGTCAACCAAGTTAGCCAGCATATGCAAGCTCCCAAGTTTTACTATTGGAACATGGTGGAAAGGATTCTAAGGTATCTAAGAGAAGCACCAGGTCAAGGAGTTTTGATAGGTTGCAACAAGAGCACAGAGATAGTGGGATATTGTGATGCTGATTGGGCTGGAGATAGAGTGGATAGGAGGTCAACAACAGGCTATTGTACCTTTATTGGAGGCAATTTGGTAACCTGGAAGAGCAAGAAGCAGAAGGTGGTATCTTGCTCAAGTGCTGAAGCAGAATATAGAGCAATGAGGAAGCTCACTAGTGATCTCATTTGGATCAGTAACCAGCTCAAGGATTTGGGCGTGGAGGCATCATTGCCAATCACAATGCATTGTGATAATCAAGCTACAATACACATAGCATCCAACAATGTGTTTCATAAAAGAACCAAACACATTGAGGTTGATTGTCATAAGGTGAGACAAGCTGTGGAGTAGAGGATCATCCTACCATGCTATAGAAGAAGTGAAGACCAGCTAGCTGATATCTTCACCATGGCTGCAAGTACTAAAGTCTGTGAGTTCATTCATCCAAAGCTTGGACTCATAGACCTCACATGTCACTGATCTCTTCTCCATGGAGTGTTCTACTCTTTTTCCTTAGCATGGGTTTTCTCCCAAGTGGTTTTACCTAGCTAAGGTTTTAATGAGGGAATGCTTCATGGCTTCCAAGCTTGACCAGTCCCTATGGTCAAGCTTGAGGGGGAGTGTTGACATGAAGAGATCAAGGCAAAAGAATCATCCAGAATGATCAAGTATAAAATAACCATTTGTCCGTACAGTTAGGTCAAGGAGTGACCTAACGTGGCTTGCAAGACAAGGGAAGGTTTAACTTGAGAAGGAAGGAAGCTTACTCTATTCAAAACCAAAGGAGGATGTTGACACAGGCAAATAGACGTTGGAGGATAAGGCAAAGGGCAGAAGAGTTCAAATGAATTCAAATGGAGAGAGGGGGGACAATTCTTCACCTCTAACTTTCTAACATGGCTGGACAAGCCCCTGCCCTTTGTTGTAATTAGGAGTTGAATATATAAGAGAAGGAGGCTTAGAGGGTTTATTATGAAGAGAGGAAGAGCATGGGATCTTAGCCAAGATTTGGGAAATGGTACGGACGGTACTGATCATACCGACTGTACGACCGACCGTACGGACCACTCGACCAAGTCTTCTCCAAATGGCCTTAGACCATGTTTTGGTAATGTGCAAAATTAGGGCTGGTTGTACGGACAAGGCTTGGTCCGTACAACAGAAGTTACCGTGGTGAAAAAGGTAAAAGAAGAAGACTTACCATGAGGAGGACGAGTGGGTTAGTTAGAGTGGAAGAGAAGGTTTGGTTCGAGTGACCTTGAACCTTTAGGCGCCAAGATGACCGTTTATGGATAAGGCTCGGTCAAGCTTGCCAGCCGATGCTAGCTGTAAAGTAAGGAGCATTTAGTCAAGATGCCATTGGCATCTAGCCACCAGAGGCACTCGTTTGAACCAAGAGGACACGCCCTTTCTTCTGTCCACATAATTGGTCTCTCTTTACTTTTCGGAAACCCTTGTAATCCTCTCTATATATTGCAAACTTTTTCTATGAATAAAGTATAAGATTAAGTGTCTCTTTTCTCTCTTTGTTCTTCAAGTTCATCATGATTCTCTTTCAAGTCTAAACTGATTCTCTGGTTACTCTCTCTAATCTATCCGTTTTTTATCTTCATTTCTATTCTTTCCTAAACATTTTATGGTATCAGAGCCAGGTTGCTCTATTTATGGATTCAAAATCTCGAGTGTTCTTCAGCTTTTTCAAAGTTTCAAGCTTTATAGATCTGGGTAAATCAAGTTGGATAGAAACAAGGCGGTGGAGATACCAGTTACTCTAATGGGTAGCGCTAACTACTTGTTATGGTCGAGACTGGTGAAAACAGCAATAGGAAGTAAGGGGTTGTGGAATCACATCACAGATGGTCCTCCAAAGCCGGCTGCTGAGAAGGAAGAAGGTGAAGGAGTAACTGATCTTGCTCTAGCCGATGAGAACAAGTGGGTTCAAGAAGACATGACTATGGTCACCGTGTTGCAAGCTTCTCTGGAGACCTCCATCCTTAAGGCTTACAGCTACTGTGAGACAGCAAAAGACCTATGGGATACACTCCAAAAGGTCTATGGGAACACATCGAATCTGAGACGTGTGGTTTAAAGTCAAGAGGGGCATCAGCACACTTGTGCAGGAAGAGATTGAGTTCACTAAGCATCTGGGTAAGTTCAGGGCCTTGTGGTCCGAACTTGAGATGCCGAGGCCGAATACTACTGATCAAGAGACTATCATGGAAAGGCTAGAACAAGATCAAGTCTTTGGCTTGTTACTGACCCTGAATCCAGTCTACAATGACCTGGTCAAGCACATCTTGAGGTCATCCAAGCTACCTGAAA
>CAJHQP010013011.1:0-10373 GCA_905132765.1 Moricandia arvensis | reverse complement strand
TGCTGTTCTTGGAGTGTTCTTTCACCATATTCTTAATAAACTTTCAAATTATAAGTACTTTGTGACATTCATTGATGAGAAATCTAAATACACCTGGGGTAACACTCCATTAAAACTAAAAGATAGGGTGCTTGATGCATTTAAAAAATTTCAGACTTATGTTGCTAACCATTATAATGTCAAGATTAAGATTTTCATATCAGACCATGGTGGGGAATACATGCGTCATGCTTCAAAGATCATCTAGCTCAACATGGATCCTACATCAAACGAGCTGTCCTTGCACTCCACAACAAAATGGAGTGGCTGAAAGGAAGAACAGGCATCTAATGGAAGTAGCAAGGTCGATGATGTTACAAACCAATGTTTCCAAGAGGTTCTGGAGTGATGTTGTAATGACTGCTTGCTATCCTTATTAACCGGACACCCAACCAGAGTCTTTGAGAATCAATCTCCATTTGAAGTCCTGAACAAGGTCAAGCCCTCATTGGATCATCTAAGAGTGTTTGGGTGCTTGTGGCTATGTGCTGGTGCCAGGAGAAATGAGGAATAAGTTGGAACCTAGGAGTACTAAAGCCATGTTCATCGGCTACTACACGAGTGAAAAGGGATTCAAATGCTTTGATCCCTCAAAAAGGAAGCAGTTAGTATCTCGGGATGTCAAGTTTCTTGAGTCAAGGGGATACTATGAGAGAAGAGATGGGAAGATCTTAAGGGATCTAGCTCAACCATCTGATAAGGCCGCAAGCCTTAGGAATGATCATGGAAGGACTTGGGATTAATCTGACCCAAGATGAGCCAAAGGGTACCTGAACCACAGGAAGCTGAAGAACCATCCCACCTTGATCATGAGGGGGAAATGAACCAGGGGATAATGATATAGAGAACGAGAACACTGGAAGTCCTGGAAGTCTTGATCAAGGAGTGAGGGAATATGAGGAAGCAAATGAGGTACCTGGACCAGAAGGCCAAGATGAGCAAGAAGAAGCAGTTGAGGAAGTTCAAGCTCCTTTAAGGAGAAGCACTAGAGTGAGAATACATCCATCTAATTGGGTTAATACTAGGGTCTACTATAATGCTCAGCTGTTGCTCACCCTAGTCAAGCTGTCTGCTCTTTTGCCGAGTTTCCTAAGGAGCATTGTGCTTTCATTATTAGTTTGGATGAGAGTAAGGTTCCACGGTCTTATGAGGAAGCTATGGAGGATAAAGAATGGAAGAATTCAGTAAGTGTTGAAGCAGGTGCTATGATCAAGAATGAGACTTGGTATGAGAGTGAGTTGCCAAAAGGGAAGAAGGTTGTTACCAGTAGATGGATCTATGGAGAGGACTATGTTTTATTCGAATTGTCCTCTCATTGCAACCAACTTGGGGTGGAACCTATGGCAAATGGATGTGAAGAATGCCTTCTTGCAAGGTGAATTGGAAGAAGAAGTTTATATGTACCCCCCTCCGGGCCTTGAAAGTCCAGTAAAACTAGGACATGTTCTGAGCTAAGGAAGGCTATCTATGGGTTGAAGCAGTCTCCAAGAGCCTGGTATCACAAGTTAAGCACTACCCTGAATGGCGTGGCTTCATCAAATCCGAGCTTGATCACACCCTTTTCACACTGGCCTCTACATCAGGTATCATTGTCCTCCTAGTCTATGTTGATGATATCATCATAACCGGGAATGACAAGGAAGGTATTAAGGATACTAAGGATTATCTCAAATCTGTTTTTGAATTAAAGACTTGGGGGAAATGAAATACTTCCTTGGAATTGAGATTTGTAGATCCAAGGAAGGGTTGTTCATGTCACAAAGGAAGTATACCCTTGATCTTTTGAAAAGATGCAGGTAAACTTGGAGGGAAGACAGCAAGGATTCCTATGGAGTATGGGTATAAGGTTCCTCGTGAGGGGTAGATAGAGGATAGCAAACCATTTCTGTTGGATTTTAACCAGAGTATATAGATCTGGGTTTGTGTGTGATGAACAAGCCTTTAAGGCAATGATGAACACGAAATGAAGAAGAGAATGGGTTCTGTTTTACTTGTGTTTACTTGAATCAGAACCAGAGATTAAGAGAGACTCAGAGAGATTTGAAAGACTAAGAAAGAGGTAGACTAAGAAGGATTTTGACTCAAGAACACAAGCTTTTATTTCTGTAATTGGAGAGGGGTTTTCCCCTTACTCCCTTAATGATTACATTTCGACCAGAGAGATATTATATAGAGAGAGATGGATACATTAGGGTTTACAAAATAATCAACAAAGCATGTGGAGTCAAAGGGAAGAGGCTCCTCGTTTAATTTGTGTGGACAGAGCTCTCCACACGTTATGGGACAGCCTGGAGCCAGAGGAGCTCGCCTAAAGGAAGCTTGGCTGAGAATGAGCCAGAAAGGTCACTGAATCTATCCAGAGATCTGTCTAGGTTCATGCCCCTTCCTTTGGTGAGTGGATAACCTTTTGGATAAGGTTCTCCTTTCTGGAAAGTGATATGCTCTTCCTTTTGGCAGATGGTATATTGCCAGCATCTTTTCACTCGCCCTTAACCTTCCCTTGGATCCCAAGTCTTTGCTCACCATAATATACCTTCTTGAAGCTTGGTTCACAAGTCTTGTGCTTTCTTTGGGTTGTACGGCCACATATCATCAAGCTGGTCCATACAGATTTCACCCTAAGTTTGCACAAGACATAAAACTTTTTTTATGTTCAAATGGTCGAGGATATATGATTTGGGTTGAGTCTGGTCCGTACGGATCCGTACAATCCGTATGGATCCGTCCAGGCCGTACAATCCGTACACCTCATCCTCAACTTGACCATTTGATCCCTTCTTCTCACGAAAGCTTCCCAAGGCCCTCCTTGATCATCCTCCATGTGTTCTAGAGCCTCTTGTGCACATATCAGCTTCCCACAGCCTTCTTCATTCTTGTTGCACAAGATCTCTTCACACCATCTATCTCCTTTGCCTCCATCTCATCTCTCTCTTGTTCATTTGTATCTCTTCAAGTTAAAACTCCCCCTCAAGCTTGACTCTAGTAATCCTAAGTCAAGCTTGAAACCTTGGAGTCACTCCTCATTAAAAACCTTATGAGAGAAAACCCTCCTTAGGGATAAAACCCTCATAAGGAAAAGAATAAGCTCCTTCAAGGCTTAGGGATTGGCCAATGAGTTTTGTGTCTCAACCAGTGTGGTGGACACAAAGAACTCTAGATCATGGCCCACACTGTGGTGTAAGCTAATCCGACTTGGATTGCTCACCATTAACACTTCTTGAGCTCATCTATCTCACTCCATACTGATCTTGGTCTCTCCCCCTTTCACCCAACTTCTTGTTGGGTTAAGTGCGCGGATTACCAGATACAACCTCCATTGAGTATCATCTTCATTCTCAGCCTTGGTTGCTTCTTCTTCTGAGTAACCACCAAGGACTCCATCTTCACAGATCACTGAAGCTTCTCAATACTCCCCCTCCAAGCTTGACCATGTGGAACAAGTCAAGCTTTGAATGATTGCTTCATGATCTTGATCAACACACCACTGCCACTCCTTTCTGATCTCGCCACCTTGAATGGAATGCTGGAAGAAACCTCAGATAACTCTTCAACCACCTAACTTCAGAAGCCGCATTGTAGAGTCACCTTCTTCTTCACAAAGCCAAGATGCTCTGACCACTCTCTTGTCTAGACTCGCCAATGTCTAAACCCAGATGGCTCCATCTTCTATTCCTAGTGCAATGGTGAGGAGGAACTAGGTCTTGAAATTAGATCATCATGTAGTTCACTCAAGTCCCCACCTCAATCTTGAATTGAGTCTAGGTTCAGCTTGAAAGTGAGCCTGAATGAGCATCCAAACCAGGAGCACACCACCCCAACAGCTGCGCTTAAACCACTGGTCCACCTCCATGTCTTCAGCTTCAAGTACCCATGGATCACCGGCCTTCCTCATGACTTTGGTGGTGACCTTCTTCTTCTTGTGTGCCTTGAACCAGGAGCTCAACAACCTTCATGGTCTGCGCTTCTTATAATCGGCTACTACACCAAGAACCTTCCCATTGCTCCACACAATGGACCAAGCTTTCCTCTTGTTCCGGATTGGTGTTGAACAAGAGACACTCCATGTGAACCTGAAACAACACTCAAACTCCAAGCAAGATAAGACACACTTGCATTGGGATCAAACCTTGACTAATCATCAAGTTTGATCACCAATGTCACAAGCTTTGCACTTAGACAGCATCTCATTATCATTGAGATCCATCTAATGCAAGCTTACCACTCTCTAAATGCTATCACAAAGCACTTAGGCAACCATTCCCTGCCTTAAACGACCCTTACACATCAGTCTAGGTGTCTCAACCTTAAGGCAGCCACAATGACAAGAGTATGCAACAGCCTTAACCTATTTACTTTATGAATGCAATCCGGATTAGATACAACTATCTATCATCCTAGCAAGACATTCATAAGAACAGAGACTAGGCATCAATGCCATTTCCAAACACCAGACCCAAATGATTTACTTTAATCAGTTTCTATTCATGTATGTGTTGAAATGAGAACACCAGGAAGAGCTGAACCAAGTGGCAGGAGGAGAAGCTCTTCATGTGGTGTAATGTAGGAGCTTGAGTGAGACAAGCTAATATCTACACTCCAAATAGAACAAAGAGGAGCACATAAGTCAAGGTGTGGAATGGAGAGCGCCTAATATGAATGTGAAAGAGAGCTTTGGGGCAGCAAAGCTATCATCACTTTATGGAGCAGAGTGAGGACGAAAATGGAGACCTTCAGGGATCCATTTGAGTGTGGCAATCACTCATGCTCTAGAGAAAAAGAAGAATGAAGAAGGTGCATGAGAAGAGCAAACACACATCACTTTGTGCAGATTGGTGTGAGGAAATATTTCAGTGTAGCCCAATAAGGTTGTCTACACAAGTTTCCCAACAAGAAGATTCCAATAGCATGATGAACCAAGAAGAAGACCAGCCCACCTATCAATTAAAGAAGAACCAGCAGCCCAATATGCTTATGGAGATGTGAAGCCCAATCCCTTAAGGAGTGGAAGTCCATCAAGCATGAAGAGAGGCCATGAGAAGAACAGGCCCAGTACTGATCCAGTAAGGAGAAGTAGCCAAGCACACAAGATGGTGACAAGCAGCTGAAGAAAAGTCAACAATAGTAGGCTAAGCTCATTATGGTTACTTTAGAGGAAGGAAAGTGGCTGAGATATTTTCCAACATACAAGAGGTGGCCCATGGTTTTAGTAGCTGTTTTCAGCTCCTGGTTTTAGACTATATCAGACTCAAGAGTGCAAGTAGACTGACGTGGGTTAGCTTTAAGTTTAAGCATTCAGTTGTTCTTTTCTGTATAAATATGTATGTTCTGTTATCAATGAAAACTAAGAAAGCCATTGAGCTTCTTCCCCCTTATGCTCATGTACTTCACTAGAAATGTTTGGGGTTACAAATCCTTATATTTCAACATGGTATCAGAGCAGTGTTAATGCCTGAACCAAAATCTTCCGCAAAATCAAAACAAAAACAGAGCAAGATCTCTGTTCAAACAATTTTCAAAATTCTTGTTCTAATGGAAGAGCTCAAGTTTTGGGCCTTCAATACTCTGGTTACTATTTGCATACTCCCAACCAATTCTCTAAAGGCAGTGGCGTGCCTAAGGAGAAAGAAAAGAAGTTCAGCCTTCAAAGTTTTCAGAGAACTATTGGAGAGCTGATGTTGATGAGCTGCTGAAGATGCAGCTTTTGAAGACCAAGATGGTCCAGAAGACAAGGTGCTGGAGTTCAGTGTCCTTGCATGCAATGAAGCCTTAACAAGAAGAACAAGGGCATTTGGAGCTGTTGAAGACAACGTTTGGAGGTCAGTTTTGAAGATGTTCCAGAACTGGTCTAAACAAGAAGTTCTTTATTCTCTCACTGGTGACAACCTGCCTACACATCAGAAGTATTTTCCTGGGTGTTGAGACAAGGATGTCAAACATTGAAGAGGTGGATCAACAAAGACGTCTGTGATATGCTTTTGTATCTCAAGTAGCTGTGGCTGTGGAGGTTATCCCAATTGTGTTACCAACAGACCAGAAGCTACAAGAAGAACGAAGGTGTTTTTTCAAGATGGTGTTTTGCAAGAAGAAAAACGTGTGTGAAACTTCTCAGGAGGAGAAGTATGCCTAATACATGGTGTTAAAACTGGATCTCTTATTGGTGATGGAGATCTCTTTTTCTATCTCAGGAGGAGATAGTTTGTTTATAAACTCATGTGGTAATAAGAGCTGTTTTAAGCAGCTCTTATGAAGCTGAAACCAAGGAGGAGAGGAGTCAATAGATCTTCCATCAGAAGCGGTTCAAGCAAATGAAGAAGCAAGGTAAATCCAAGGTCTAAAAAACGTCATTACATACACAAGCTATTCCAAGGAGGAGATGGCAGTGCTATTGGTGCTACTTCAACAACAAAAACCAAAACCAGAAGCTCACACAAAAGAAGAAGATGTGTACACTCATGATTCCCATTTCAAGATTGGTTTTCATTCCATATCCATACCAATCTTGAGGGGGGCTGTTAGAATGTGAATCATGAAGACCTACCATGGAGACTAACCAACTGGTGGAATCCAAACAAGCTTGTCATTGCACGCAGAGCTCTCCTGTAAAATGGCTGACCCAAAAGAGGCAGACCAAGAGGCAGACCAACGGTGACCCAAGATGGCAGTATTATACTCACGCTGACCACAAGAGGCAAACCGGCAGCACCTCCGAAAGACAGCTTAGATGGAGAAAGCAAGAAGGAAAGATCAAAGTGGTGGTTGAAGTGATTAACAAGGAGAAGAAGTCCAGAGATGTACACAAGTATTCTCATTGTGCAAGATAGGCTTTCATATTCATATCTAGCCTATCTTGAGGAGGAGTGTTGAAATGAGAACACCAGGAAGAGCTGAACCAAGTGGCAGGAGGAGAAGCTCTTCATGTGGTGTAATGTAGGAGCTTGAGTGAGACAAGCTAATATCTACACTCCAAAGAGAACAAAGAGGAGCACATAAGTGAAGGTGTGGAATGGAGAGCGCCTAATATGAATGTGAAAGAGAGCTTTGGGAAGCAAAGCTATCATCACTTTATGGAGCAGAGTGAGGACGAAAATGGAGACCTTCAGGGATCCATTTGAGTGTGGCAATCACTCATGCTCCAGAGAAAAAGAAGAATGAAGAAGGTGCATGAGAAGAGCAAACACAAATCACTTTGT
The DNA here is from genome assembly GCA_905132765.1 of Moricandia arvensis. Lineage (NCBI taxonomy): Eukaryota > Viridiplantae > Streptophyta > Magnoliopsida > Brassicales > Brassicaceae > Moricandia > Moricandia arvensis. The sequence goes on along the minus strand of CAJHQP010013011.1, from coordinate 3,144 downwards.
GCAGATTGGTGTGAGGAAATATTTCAGTGTACCCCAATAAGGTTGTCTACACAAGTTTCCCAACAAGAAGATTCCAATAGCATGATGAACCAAGAAGAAGACCAGCCCACCTATCAAATTAAAGAAGAACCAGCAGCCCAATATGCTTATGGAGATGTGAAGCCCAATCCCTTAAGGAGTGGAAGTCCATCAAGCATGAATAGAGGCCATGAGAAGAACAGGCCCAGTACTGATCCAGTAAGGAGAAGTAGCCAAGCACACAAGATGGTGACAAGCACCTGAAGAAAAGTCAACAATAGTAGGCTAAGCTCATTATGGTTACTTTAGAGGAAGGAAAGTGGCTGAGATATTTTCCAACATACAAGAGGTGGCCTATGGTTTTAGCAGCTGTTTTCAGCTCCTGGTTTAGACTATATCAGACTCAAGAGTGCAAGTAGACTGACGTGGATTAGCTTTAAGTTTAAGCATTCAGTTGTTCTTTTCTGTATAAATATGTAATGTTCTGTTATCAATGAAAACTAAGAAAGCCATTGAGCTTCTTCCCCCTTATGCTCATGTACTTCACTAGAAATGTTTGGGGTTACAAATCCTTAAATTTCAACAGTATGCAGGCAGATTCAGAACATGCTATCTAATATCATGTCAATCAACATTTAGAACTAGAGTAAGCACTTTAAACACTCAACCATTCAAAACGAGTCATCTAACAACACATCCTCAGGTCTCAAACACATCACACAACACATTCAGTTCATAAAGGATCGAAGCTTTATAACAAGGGACAATAGGTTCTTACAAACATGGAACTAGTGTTAGTTCCTTGAACACCTTTGATTAATGGCAAGATCAGGGGCTATTGTTGCGCCTCCAACACCTCCTTCATCCATGGACCTTCCCTTGGGCTCTCCATGGATAAAGTCCCCACCTTTCTTCATACTTTGGTCGCCTCCACCAGTAACAAGGTGAAAGCTTTCACCTTTCTTCCTGGTTTTTGAATAAGAACTCGCCTAGACTTGATTTGATGAAGAGCGTAGCTAATCCACTCCATAACTCCTGGATCTGAGGCTCTCCTTTCTTCTGGACGGTATGAGAGAGTATGAGACTTCAAGAACAACTTCTGGGCTTTCCGGAATGAACACCATCTTGTAGAGGTTGAACAGGATGGAAAGGAAGCTTCTTTCTGGGTTTTGATGGCATGAGAGAAAGCTTTGATATTTGCGGAAGCTAGACACAAGTTCTGATGAACCTGGCTCTAATACCATGTTGGATTTTAACCAGAGTATATGGATCTGGGTTTGTGTGTGATGAACAAGCCTTTAAGGCAATGATGAACACGAAATGAAGAAGGGAATGGGTTCTGGTTTACTTGTGTTTACTTGAATCAGAACCAGAGAATAAGAGAGACTTAGAGAGATTTGAAAAACTAAGAAAGAGGTAGACTAAGAAGGATTTCGACTCAAGAACACAAGCTTTTATTTCTGGAAGTGGAGAGGGGTTTTCCCCCTTACTCCCTTAATGATTACATTTCGACCAGAGAGATATTATATAGAGAGAGATAGATACGTAAGTGTTTACAAAATAAACAACAAAGCATGTGGAGTCAAAGGGAAGAGGCTCCTCGATTTAATTTGTGTGGACAGAGCTGTCCACACGTTTGGGGACAGCCTGGAACCAGAGGAGGCTCGCCTAAAGGAAGCTTGGCTGAAAATGAGCCAGCAAGGTCACTGAACCTATCCAGAGATCTGTCTAGGTTCATGCCCTTCCTTTGGTGACTGGATAACCTTTTGGATAAGGTTCTTCCTTTCTGGAAAGTGATCTGCTCTTCCTTTTGGCAGATGGTATATTCCCAACATCTTTTCACTCGCCTAAACCTTCCCTTGGATCCCCAGTCTTTTGCTCACGCATAATATACATTCTTGAAGGCTTAGTTCACAAGTCCTGTGCTTTCTTAGGGTTGTATGGCCACATATCATCAAGCTGGTCCGTACAGATTCACCCTAAGTTTGCACAAGACATAAAACTTCTTTTATGTTCAAATGGTCGCGGAAATATGATTTGGGTTGAGTCTGGTCCGTACGGATCCCGTACAGGCCGTACAATCCGTACACCTCATCCTCAACTCGACCATTTTGATCCCGTCTTCTCACCAAAGCTTCCCAAGGTCCTCCTTGATCACCCTCAATGTGTTCTAGAGCCTCTTGTGCACATATCAGCTTCCCACAGCCTTCTCCATTCTTGTTGCCACAAGATCTCTTCACACCATCTATCTCCTTTGCCTCCATCTCATCTCTCTATTGTTCATTTGTATCTCTTCAAGTTAACAATTTCATGATGCCAAGCTTACAGAAAGCTAGTGGGTAAGCCAATATACTTAACTATCACACGTCTGATATCTGCTTTGCTGTGAACCACGGTAAGCCAACACATGCAAATCCCAAAGGAGCACCACTGGAACATGGTGGAGCGGATTTTGAGCTATCTGAATGGTTCACCTGGCCAAGGAGTATGGATGGGATACAACAACAACACTAAAGTGGTTGGTTACTGTGATGCGGACTGGGCTGGTGATAGAGCAGATAGGAAGTCCACTACTGGCTACTGCACATTCATTGGAGGGAACCTAGTTACATGGAAGAGCAAGAAGCAGAAGGTGGTGTCCTGCTCCAGTGCTGAAGCCGAGTATAGAGCAATCTTGAAGTTGACAAATGAGCTGTCTAGATTAAAGGCATCTGGAAGCACCTTGATATTGAGCAGTCCACTCCAATGACAATGCATTGTGACAACCAAGCAGCCATCCTCATAGCCACTAACTCAGTATTCCACGAGAGGACCAAGCACATTGAGGTTGATTGCCACAAGGTGAGGCAGATGATGTTGAACAAATGTTATAATATGATAGAGGAAGGCTTATGAAGAGGAGAGGAAATGGTTTAGAGCTGTTCGTACATGTCCATACAATTAGGCCGTACATGCCGTACAACTTTGGCGATGCAGTTTACCGCAGACGAGAAAAGTCACTCGGGTAAGGGTAACTCGACCCAGAGTTACTCTTACTAGTTACCAAACGGATCAAGCTTGACTGAGGCGCGCTTTTGACAGGCTGCCTCATGCTGGAAGAGCGTCTGGTCAAATGCCAAAGGAATC
>CAJHQP010013010.1:0-10374 GCA_905132765.1 Moricandia arvensis | reverse complement strand
CGTGAGGGTCATGTACAAGCTGAGCCTTTAGTAATTACGTTGTTCAGAGGCATGTCGCGATCCTTTTATGCACAGCTTCTAAAGATATCCACTTAGCCTCTCTTCTAACACTTTGCATATGTTTAATATCTTTGAAGAAATAGTAGCCTTGGTCTCTTCTTTCGCAGTCCAATTCACATCTGTGCAACACCAGCATCATATAGCGAGAGAGATGATGTCTTCGAGAAATGAATACAATGCAAAGGTCAACTTATCAATCAACTGCTGACACAAAGATACAGACTACACTGCAATCGTTCTGCGCAAAAAGACTCGGTGTCAACTCAATTTCTCTGCAGTAGATATCCTTCATCTGCTCGAGCAACTACACTCTTCCATTAGGTAATCAACAAGACATGGTGAGACTCTTTGTAGACATCGAACAAGATAACTCAACTTACTTGTCATATAATGGTGAAACTCACTATGCAATATCATGTTATCGCATGAACTCTTTTCACAGCAGAAATAGTGAGACTCTGATTTTAACAAGACATAACTCAAACATTTGCCTTCCCATTGCTCTTTCTTAAACCCAGTTTTGCGCATGAGACATTAATATGCATCGTAAATGTGTGTGACATCAACGCGTGTGTGTGACACAACGGTGTCGTGTGCCACTGAACTCCTTCGTCGTCAGTGCAAGCGTCTTCCGCACAAATTCTTCAACAACACCGTCTAAAGATTGATATTCCGCATATACCATTCTTATCATAATCTTCTCTGTCAATCATCCACAAGACAACAATAAAGCTCAACAGACCAAACGATGTCGAATGCAATCACAGCAGATTTCAAAATCAACAAATCAACAATCTCATGAACAATACGCATGAACAGATAACGCGAGTGCAGACATTAACACAGTGAATCAGGTATGCTTCGTGAACAGTGGCGTCAAAGTGAACAATAACCTACGCAAATTCATATCGCTTTCCGCCGAATCGAATGAACAAGAATCGAACTTTGCTATGATACCAAAAAGCATCTGAAATTTCTCTGTATTATTTCTTGTTAGCGCTTACAAATTGATCTTGGACTAGTATATACAAATCTCAAAACTATTAAATAATAATTACAAAGTCTTAATCCATAACTATTGCATAATTACGATATAGTCTTATACGCTCAAAATGATCCAATCCGCCATCATGAGTAACCAAAACTACGGTAAGCGTAAACATAGATTTGCCTGTTGCCTGACGTTTGTCTTGGTACATACGCTTTCTTATGCTCACCAAAAATCCCAGTATATATAGTAATGACGCAGTTCCTCTCCCTAAAGCTGTCACATCAGCATGTGTACGGAACTCCCATATTTATTGTATGTATTTAAAATTGTTTATGCTGTGTTCGTTAAGAGAAATCAAATCATGTCCTTGAATGGGCTTGTGGCACTTGAAAATCCAAAGATCGTCCGCGTCAGTTTGATTCATGAATCGATTTCCGTAATTCTCTACTCTACGTCTTCATCTTACTCGTACAATGCAATAGCGACAACGGTAAGTAAAATTAGATTTCTGTTAGCCGTTTGTCTGTGGACTCTACCTTTACTTATGTCCATCATATTAGATAATGCAGGCAGTTTCCCACTCTCCCCTAAAGCTGTCACATCAGCATGCTGTAGGACCCATATTATATTTTGTTTTAAAATTTTTATTGGGCTAGTGTCGTGTAAGGAAATCCAAATCATAGTCTTGAAGTGGGTTTGGCACTTTGCGAAAATGCAAAATCCGTCGGTTTGTGATATCATGAATCGGTTCTAATCTCTAGCCTCTACGTCTTCTGCATAACTTTAACTCCGTCAATCAATAGCACGAACACCCGTAAGTAAAATAGATGTTTCCTTGTTGTGTTTGTCTTGGACGGCATACACTTTCCTTATGTCCCAAAAAATCATAGGTATAAGTGATGGCAGTTTCCTCTCGCCCTAAAGCTGTCGCACATCAGCATGTGTGGACCCCATATTTATTTTTGTTTTAAAAAATTTATTGGCGCTGGTGTGTCGTTGAAGGAATCAATATCATGTCTTGATGGGCTTTGGCACTTGGAAATCAAAAATTCGTCCGTTTTGGAGTCCGCATGATGAATCTGGCTTTTCTAAATTCATCTAGCTCTACGTCTTCAGTCTTTAACTGCCGTCACATCATAGCACACCACAGTTCACTACAGCCTCTCACACGCTACCTATAGTAGTACATGTATCTACGAGATGAGAACGCGCTAGCAATGACGCCTTCTGTGGAATCGAATTGTATTACACATTTCAAAACATACTTCAATCAGCTGCGACAAGTTGCTCAGAGTCGTTGTTTGCCACTCAACTTTCTATTATATCCGTCTTGTCATATTGTTATGTTGCCAGAGCCGCCAGCTGCTACAGTTGCCAGAGTTCGTGGTTGCTCGTCTCTCCGTTTTTTGGGTTTTCCGGAACATCAAAAAAAATGGCGAGTTCATGGGAAATCAAACCTCTCTTTCTTGATGAAACGTAAAGACTTTCTTCGATCAATCACAACTTCTCTTCACATATATTGTTATAATCGCCGATCTAACTCTTCCTTAAATATTTCATCTGATTGAATTGCATAATTTTGTGATCCACGGCTTCATCCCGTTGTGCGTAAATATCGTGAAGGTTCAGTTTATCAAATGTGTGGATCTGCGTTTTTATGCGTTTTTGAGATAATTGGGGCGCAAACAATACTATAAGGTATGTCTCAATGATTTCTCCCTCCTCAACTGTGTGAATAACAAAGTAACCACATATAAATCATCTAATATTTTGTCTCCTTTGTGTGTGTATATAAATCCATAGTTAAAGGAAAAAGCGAGCGTGTATCACATCCTCAAATCGAGAAGGAGACTAGAGGCCATGACTCAACAAGAAGAAGATATAAACTCTGCAACTGAAAGGAAGAGTAACAGGACAAATACGCGAAACACAGAGTTATACAAGGTGAATAATAATACTATTGCCTTCAAATTGGTTCTTATTTAGTCTAGCATTTTACCTATGTAAAGCGACTATAAAGCAAGAGACATGAGTTTGAGAGAATTCTTCAGAAATTGTTTTTGTCATAGAAACCAGTTTTTGTATTTATTATAGGACTTCAATATGGGAGGGTGCGGACAATGAGGTGTTTCAAGTTAGAGGTATGTAGGATATTGCTTCTTTCCATTTTGAAAAGCGTAGTGTAAATTCTGGTTTGAATATCTTAACATCTCTATGTGCTCACAGGTTGAGGTTGCAGAGATAGACAAAAAGCTTCAGACAATAAAAACACTTGAAAAGGAACTGGATATCTTTCCATCCGTTTAAGAGGAGCTTTGCGATCTTATAACAAGCACTCTACTAATGATGATGGCAAAAGACAAAGCTCTGGTGTCGTCTGGGGATGAATTCCCCCATGAGATATGTTTTTTCCGGCACTTCTCTTTTTTATTGCATGCTCATCTATATCAGTATGACTTTTAGAAAAGAATAAAGAGATAAGACATCATAACAGATTTTTTTTGTCATAGTCGGGTTCTACTGAAATAAGATGTAAATGGATGTATCTACATCATATGATATATATGATCACACTGTCTCAGATTATATGCTCTGAGTCATTTTGTATGGTCGTCTAATTCAAATTAAAGGTTGTGCAAGTGCTAATTGTATTCATGGAATAATACCGAGATTATACGTTAATTTTCTGCGGTTAAAAACTTTCTTCTTATTAAGTATAAAGGTAATGATGACTACGTCGGTGATATGAAACGTGATTGACTCAATGTGGTCCGCCAGGAAACAAAGAGAGAGATATGAAGAGTGACAGTAGGAGGTACGAAGCTGTTTCCAACAGCTGGAGCCTAAGTGGGAGAGGCACATCCGAACCACGCAATTAGGACAGGTTCGCTTTGGTGAACGTAATTCTAAGATTTCTTAATAATCTTTAAGACTTAAAAAGAAAATATGAGTATAGCCAGTGTCTAATTGTTCGTCTGATGATAAGGGAGAAATTCTCGCGAGAGATATGCGTGGCATACATCGTGTAGCTCTTCTCAGAAATAGCAGGGGTAAGCGTGCGCTGAGCTATAAAGGTATGTAGCTCATACTTATAAGCCATAGAAAGCCACTTTCGTTTCAATACAAGACATCAAATATGAGTCTGGGATATAGTACTCTAATACGATCTAAATCCATTTCATTAGCAGTGCTTTTGGAGTTTTGATTTTTTTTAAATTAAGTTTAAAGTTCTGAAAGTTTCAAAACAGGGATTTATGGTTGTTTTAGAATCAGACCTTGAGTAAATCTAGGTAGTATTATTTTAAGTTAATTACCAGCTTCAAATTTTGAAAATTTTAGTATGATAATTAAGTTAATTGTTATTTAATGAGCTGAAAAAATCAAAAATCTAAAACTTATATTTTGTACAATTACACTTGATTTGAATTGAGAATTCAAAAGTTAAGAGTGCAAAAAGATTAATGGTTAACACAAAAAATTGGCCACTTATGTTATTTTCAGTTAAAAGAAACAAAAACGGTTGAGTCTGTTGAATCTGTGACCAAAATCATCAGAACACGGTAAACCAATATAAATGGAATGTTTGTGATTTTGTAAGTGATTTATTGTCAGAACATGCATATATAGGCTAGAAAATGTCTTAAATTTAGGTTCGAGTGCAATACCACACAACAGAAATTACATTGTCGACATGGCAGCTGTGATGCTGATGCGAAAACACAACATCCTGTACACAAAATTATCCAATACAGCAACAATGGTCCAACCCCGCGCTTGGCGGGCCTATGCCCCCAGTATTAGAATACTTTGTTTTTTTGGGGGGGTTTCTTACAGCTTGGCTAGTGAATGCATCTACTCCTTTCCCCGAGTTTGCATCCGGAGCTGGACATGTTAATCCATTAGCCGCAGTTCATCCTGGACTCGTCTATGAAGCTAATAAATCTGACCACATCGCTTTTCTCTGCGGCTTGAACTACTCTGAGAAGAAATTAAGACTTATCTCAGGTGAAAACAGCAGTTGCACTAAAGCACAGTCTAAATCTTTACCACGAAACCTAAACTATCCTTCCATGACTGCTCAAGTCCCTGCGAGAAAACCATTCAAAGTGACTTTCCGTCGGACAGTCACAAACGTTGGAAGGTCTAACTCTACCTACAAAGCGAAGGTAGTGGGATCTAATCTCAACGTCAAGGTCATTCCTAATGTCTTTTCTTTCAAGTCGATCCACGAGAAGAAGTCTTTCACGGTCACCGTTTCAGGCAAAGGTCTCCGAGGTAGAAAACTTGTTGTATCTTCACATCTGATCTGGTCTGATGGATCCCACTTTGTGAGAAGCCCCATCGTTGTTTACGCCTCAAAGTGATGAGTCAGAATCAGTTTATGTTGGTAGTTTAATTATGATGTTTCACTTTTTTCTACCTAATATAGTTCTAAACACTGAATTAAAGAGTAACTATTGGCCTTTTCTTTGCATTGTTTTTCTTGTCATAATATTTACCTACGCTAAATATCAAAACGGTCATGAGAAAGATAAAATATGTTATGATGTAAGAAACTATAATGCATGATGATCCGTATAGTGCTTGATGATCAGGTTGGTCTTATTTTACGCACAAGTTATCCTTATGAGTTTGACTTTGAATCTTTCTTTTTCTTTTTTGTAAAAAGGCTTTCATATTAAAAGTGGAAGAAAATATATGAGTTTTCACTCATAAGTTTGATAAAGTTTGACACAAATCAAAAGGCATAAAGAGACCTTAGATAAAGATTCATATTTGAATTTTAGAAAGCGATATATACATTACCTAGTGATTTTAGTTTCCTCGGCCATGACGACCTTGTTTGCCTCTTCCTCTAACCCTTGTCCACTTCATATCTTAAATCTTTTGTGTTAGTTTTATTGTCATTCCACCTCTAGTTATGGTGTAACTAGAGGAATCTCTAACCACATTAAAACCATTACCTTTACCATATGCAGGCGGAGTATCAGACTCCGTATGGAAACTTTGATGATCAAGAGTGAGAGGAGAACGAGGGTCAATTGGTTGTTCAGTTTTAGACGCCTCAGAGCCTTCCAAAATGATAGAATGTGATGGAATACTTTCCATAATAGGTGACTGAGTTGGCACAGCTTTCTCGGCTGCTAACAAAGGTAAAGTTTTATCAATATGTGAGCAACGGATCGAGTGTACTTCAAGCGAATGTGTAACCGAACTATCAAATGCACCCTTAGAGGGAAGAGCGACTAATGGCTTTTTGGGAAGTCTCTTGTGTTTGCTGGGACAAAGGTGAGCAAGAATTTGGTTCCAGATGATCTACACGAGATGTGGAGGAGTTTTGCAACAGCTTGTCAATGTCCACCATTGGGATGTCTTCCTTTGTGACTTGAGGCTCTTTTGTAATAAGAGCAGAATCTTGTGGCTGAGACGGTAATAAGCACCTTTTTTCCTTGTGACCAAGTGCACCACACCTTTCACATGCACTAGGAATCCCAGATTACTCAACTTCTACCAAGTAGATATAACTTTGCTTTTCATAAGTGCAATGAGCTTCGGGAATGGCTTATCCAACTCCACCTCAACTAGCATATGTTTATCCTTTCTTTTCCATTTCAAACCGGAAAGTTTTATTATGTGAAATAGAAGGCATTCTCGTCCAACGATTTATGTTAATGGTTTTAAAGTACTTTCGCATAGAATAGGAGAACGATCAATTTCTTTATCAAAAAAACAGACTGAGCATAACATGGTCAGCATAAAAATTATATTTTTATTAAAATTATATATAATTTATTTGTATAAATATATATCAAATAGATATATAGTAATATGAAAAGTGGATTGTCACAGGTTTAAACACTCATTCGTAAACTAAAAAAAATATGTATAATTTTAATACCTTTACTAATAAATGTATTGAGTGTCCCAAACATTTGACGTCCACATCTAAAATATATCTACACTAATAATTAGGGTTTAGACATTTTACCCGATATCCGAATCCGTACCTGAACTCGACCCCAAAATCCGAACTGAAATAGTAAAATATTCGAACGGAATTGAATTACATTTTACCCGATATTCGAATCCGTACCCGAACTCGACCCCAAAATCCGAACTGAAATAGTAAAATATTCGAACGGAATTGAATTACGAAAGATTGAATATCCGAAACCGAACATGTATTACCCGAACTCGAATGGATAACCAAAGATAAACTGAACACATGTATAATTAACTATATTCTAGTTTAGTTCTCTCATTTTTAAAAAATATTTATATTGATGTTACACATGACTTAAGATCATATATATAATTTCAAACAAAGTGATTTACTATTCACTTAAAATGCATGTTAAGTTCTTATTTCGTGCATTAATAAAAGTTAAATCCAATTTTTTTTAAGAAAATAATCAAGTTAGTGATTTTTTGTTCTTAATTTTTTTATCTCCAAATCTATTAAACATCCTATTAAAAATCAGTTAAGATAAAGACATATATTTTTAAATATAAAAATTTAATCAATGAATAATTTGATTTTTTAAAAGCTAAATATCCAAACCTGACCGAAAATAACCGAACGAAACTAAAAATACTCAAACTCGACCCGAAGTGTAAAATACCGGAACGGATATTAAACCCCTATACCGAAAATCCAAAAAATCAAAATTTCTGAACTATATTTTAACAAGTAAAAAAAAAGTGAGGTTTTGTTTTGACACAAAAGAAAATCATCAAAGAGAAAATAAGAACTATATGTTAAAGATTTGTATCTTTTTTTTTGTAAGATAATTTTGATCTTTATGATCGGATCTCTCTTCCAATGCGGCTTATTCTTTTGCTAGGCGAGTTCTTTTTGTTTTGTTGTGTTGTGTTTAAAATAAAGTTATTCTCCATCTGTGTTGATTGCTTATGCCGTTTGATTTGAGGTTTTTCCCTTTAGTTAAAAATGCTTGATTCTTGATTTTGAGATGGTGGCAATCTTCGTTCCTATCTATGGAAATGAAGTATCCTTAATGGTCAAGAACTTACATTGAGTTTCGCTTTGAAGTTTCAGAGCATAATTTAGAAGAGTTGGAGTTTTCCTATCAATAGTGTTCCGACAAAGGTCATATTTTCGTATCTATCAAAACTTTAATTTGGGAGTCAATACTAGCGATTCGAGAAGAATACCTTGAGATTGACGGTGATTGAAGGAACAAACATACAAGCAGTTCCAAAGAGAATCTGAGATGGAGATCGGTGGTCTTGTCCGGTAAGCCTGTTTTGGCATGCTTCCTCTATCCTCGATTTTGAAGCAACAAAGCCATGAAGATCGACACGTGTCAAACATGCGTCCATCCTAATCTCTTATTTTCGGGTTTTGTATTGGTTTAAATGTTTTAGATATGAATATGCTTGTAATCATGAAGCCCATTAGGTTTTTATAATAAAAAAATTGACAGAAAACAACTATAAATTTTTTATAAAAAATCAAAAAGGATTCCCTCACTATTTTTATATTTTTTTTCTTTTGAGAATACTAAACAGAAAATTTCTCATAGGTTTGTTCTTTAGTGATGGAAAATGAAATATAAACAATTATTCTGAGATTTTGGAATCTCATGTAAATGTCATATTATTTGACGTTTTATAAAATTAAAAAGAGCGTTTTGTTTCTGTAAACATTTTTGTTCATTCCAAAATTTAGATCTATATTTTATATATGTATCAATTTACTTATGCTAATATGCTTTTTATTTAGTTTGTCCCACTGTAGTTATTTGAGTTCCCACAAGATTCAATGTAGATTTTACTATTGATGACACTGATAATTTTATCATTGTGTACTAGGTGTTTTTTTTGTACAATGTAAAAATAATAAATAAAATAAAAAAATTGTATTTAAAAATATTTTTTAATTTTTTTAATAATATAAATGTATATTTAAAAATTATAAGCTTGGAAATATTTTTATCTATTTATTCTGATTAAAATATATTAAATAAAATTTTATAAAATGAAGAGAAAATTTTTTTAGGTAAACAAAATAATATTTTAAATTTGTAGATATTAAAAAGAAACTAATGGTAATGGTTAGAACATTACAATTTTTAAAACTTGCATAATTTTTTGAAGATTTTTAATAATAATATTATAAATTATAAAAAATTAAATTAAATAATATTGCGAAAAATTATAAAATATTATTATATGTCTCTTTCTATTATTATATTATTTATTGTTATATGAATTGTGATTTATGAGTTATATATTATTCTAAAAAAAGAGATACTGTAAAATAGATCAAAAAGTTTTTGTAAACCAAAAATAATTTTGAAAGAGAAAAATAACCTACATAGACTTTATTAAAAGATGGAAACATAAATTTATATCCCTTGGGTTAATGAATTTAGACTTAGGGTTTAGAGTTATGGGGTGAGGTTTTGGAGGTGATGTTAAATTTTAAAAAAAATATTAATTTAAAAATTTGAAAATAAAAAAGTCTATTTTGATCATTTTTTATTGAGATTTATTTTTGTGAAAAAAAACTTAAAAAGTTCTAGTTGAGATATTTGTCCTTCTAAAGAAGTTACCAAAAATATAAATCAACATTTAATGTAAATGTCCATCAATCCATATCATTACTGACATGTCATCATTTTTCTTTCAAAATCAATATGATTGTGACACATTACAAATCACTTCTCAAATAATGTGTAGGGAATGTTAGGACTTGCTTTGCTTTTTTGTGTTTCTTGAAATTCTGAAATCCCAAGACTCTGTCTCTTGGATATTTAATTTTTTGCTAGTAGACAGAGATACAACATTTTTATACCTAAAATGGATACAAAGACTATTTATATATATTCCCAAATAGTTGTTTTCTATGTTACATTATATAAGATGTTCTATAAGTATAGAAACAAATATTAATTGTGAAACCAAAAAGAGATATGAATAGTAATTTGAATCTCGATATGTATTGTTAGGACCTTTTTTTTGAAGTGCTACAACCACAAAATTCTTTAATTGAAATAACTAGAGTGCAATACCTTATAAGGTATATTTGTATTTCTTTTGCATTCAGAGACACATTGCACTTGATAAATACTTTTTATGCTATTGAGAAGATTTCTAGACTTTTCTACCCTTATTTAAACTAATATTGCTAATGAATTTTTGGTTAGAATGACTAAATAAATGTACCTTGGTTTTTGGTTTAAAGCGAGAGGTAAATTTTTATTATTTAAAAAATTATTATTTTCAACTTACCCTATATTTCTTTATTTGATTATATTTCAAATATTAAAGTTTAGAAATAAAGAAATTTGATATAATAA
>CAJHQP010013009.1:0-10377 GCA_905132765.1 Moricandia arvensis | reverse complement strand
TGTGAAGAGTGTTCTTTGGGTTGGAATATGCTTACCTTCTTGGGGTAGACTCCTCGTGGGCACCAACGATGAGAGAAGAGAGAACGACACACATCCTATTTGCCCAGACGTATTTATAGGAAAATTTTAAGAGGGTTGGTAAGAAGTTGGTGTAGACAAAATGACCAAGCCCTCCATTGCTTTGACTTTGCTCATCACCCATTCCCATTGCCGTCCAAATAGTGGGTTTGACATTCAACATGCCTAGGCCGATCAGTAAACCACATCGTACTTCTTGTAGTCTTGTGCTGATGCGCCGTATGGACGCATCAATCAAGATCTTGGGATAACTGTGGAATAATGGGTCATTACCGTCTCTAAATTAACAACATTAACTTTTAATGTTAGTTTAGCTTTCCCAAGAATAAACAAACAAAACAAAACATTCATGGCCATGTTCACTAGTTAGTTGAAATTCAATGAATCTTATAAATGGGAACATAAATTGAAAACTAATTTCCAATATTGCTTAGTTTTTGGTTTGATATGTCATATCGGTTGAACCCTTCAAATTTGGGTATAAACATATTTAATGTTATAGAATAGATTTTCTTGGAATGGTTTTTACATTGTCGAATTGCCGGATCTAAGTTCTAGAATAGTTTCTAATAAATGCCAACATGAAATAACTGGATTATTAAGTTAACTTGGGTCGAAGTCTGAACCCATACTTTCTACATAGCTGGAGTTTTGATTTAAGGGAGATTTGAACACTAAAGAAAGTTGTTTTAGTGTATTCTAACACGCTGTAGGGCATTTCCAACTCCCACTCTATTTTCTACACTAAAATAGAGTTTTGTGTTAAAAAATGCTCCAGTGGTTACACTATTTTGTACTCTATAATAGAGTGAAAATAGGTTACTCCTATATATAGGAATAATTTGTTTTTTTTTTTGTTCATCACTCTATTTTTCACTCTAAACTAGAGTAATATTGGAACACAATCAATTCTATTATAGGAATCACTCTATTTTAGAGAAAAAATATAGTGTAAACCATTGGAGATGGTCTTAGTAAGTAAACACTAAACATCCTTTCTTTATTTTCTAAAACGTGCCTTAATCAACAAAAAAAGTAATTCTATATTTGAAAAATAAGTTTAACTAAGCGTAACACATTTTTTCTTATATGTTTATTATTCTCACGATATTAGACGTGTTTTTGTTTTCTTTAGTAACAAATGGTTCCTATCACTTAAAAATTATCGACCGCAAATCTTTCACGTAATAGAAAGTTAAGAGTATACAAAGTTATAAACCAAACCCATAGAAAATTCTATCACGACTTAATTTAGAGTTGGTGGTTGACCGTTGTTATCGAGGACAAAACATAGACAATAACAAGTGGATGCATGATTATCTAATCAAATGATAGTTTTTTAAGTAACTCTATATATATAGCTATGTAGGAATTATTATTCGTACATATTATTAATGACTTCGAGAGATGCAGTTTTAAAACTGAAAGCTGCTTTCATAGTTTCATAGTGGGAATTACGTATCATTGTATCTACCAAGCTCAAGGTGGACTAGCCAAATGAAACATTAGTATATAATTTACAATTTTTCTAAAGAAACATAACGTAGATATAAAACTCTTTTTTTTTTGCTTAACCTTTGTACACTTTTAAATTTATATAAGCTTTTAATTAAAACCTCTTCTTAATCAGTTATATCATCTAAAACTCCAGAGTCCGAAGAACGACTTTTGTTTGAGTCTTTAACTATTATTTACAACGACTTCTCTTTGAGTCTTTGATAATTCTTTTCTGTATATGATTTTCACTAAAGTAGACATGATTTTCTTGCCAGGGTTTTTCAATCGAGTTTTTTTTTGTTTGTTAACCGTGGAGGATCCCAGGCGGTAAGCCCAGACTATCCTTATGAGACTTGTCATTCGGGCATGCACGGTTATAGGTAGGAAGGTGGCCAAGGCGACTCGAACCCAGGACGGGCACTCCAACTGCAATTCCTTTACCACTGACCAAGAGCTCTGGTTAATTTTCTATCGAGTTGGAATCCCGATAAGTGATATAACGAGGACACTCGTACTATAACAGAACGACTGTTAACCTACATATATATTTGTCACTTTTTTATTAAAATGCTTATATCTTTGACTTAAATATATAAAACTATGTTTGTGGCTGAGAAAAAAAAACTATGTTTGTGCTTGAATTTTTATTTAATTATTTTAAATGTATATATGTACATATTTCAGATACAAAATCACCATCAGACATAAAATACAAAAACAACAGAAAAAAATAAAATTTGACAAAAAGAAATACAATTTTCATTCGAGGTTTTTCACAGAATAGTTGAGACTATAAATTTGTATATTGTTGTGTATTATAAAAATCTCAAATGTGATATTTTCAGATCACCAATCAAAACTACGTTTGAAACATAATAATAGTTACTCATTAACGTTTAGGTGTATTTACATATTTTTCTTACGTATGCTTTGAATAATTTTTATCGTATAGTTGGAAAGTACTTACTCGGGATTATTTGCACCATGCGACGTATCTCTAACCAGAGGTGGTTTAGACGTCACCTGAGACATATATAACAACATGATTCTCAAATTATATTTCCCACACTTAACGACCAAAAATATGTATTTTATTTTGAAATAAGGGCATAGAATATATAATTGTGAGTGGCTTAGAAGTAACTAAGAGCAAGATTATAGGGGGTTACAAAAGGGTTTTTTAGGTAAAAGAGACCCACAAAAAGAGAAAAACTGGTTCTAAAAAACCCCAAATAAGAGTCGGTAACAATGAAATTTCTGTACTGTTTGCGGGCCCCACTGACACGTGGCGGCTCGCGATTGGTACTTTTTAATTTTTTTTTTTTAAAACAGAAAAAGGAAAAAAAAAAATTTTAAGAAACCCATTAAGGGTTATAGGGATAACGATGGTCTAAGACCTCCGAGAAAACTCCTTTAATAGCCTTTGTCCAATCTAAGTGATTTTATATGTACACTCAGATAGCCATCATGTGGTGCAGACGTTATTGAAAATGGATGCCTGCATGCATCATCACGTGAATCGACATTTAAATAGTTTTTATGATTCTTGATTCTTAAAGAGAGTTTTACTTTTTTTACGTACCACTCAAATGGTGAGACTTTTGGGCAGTTTACAAACATGTATTGACCACTTTTGTATTCGAAGTGTTTAGGCCTTGACATTTTCAAACTCAATACGTTTCCAGGGTAAGCCGCAGCGTTAACAACTCTCACCGACCTGATGCTGGATCTGAATGCTCGTATCAATCTCTCGCACGCATAGAGAGCTATTGGTACAGCTAAGTACATCCACGTCTACAAACAAAACCCTCAAAATTCATTAGTTACGTCTTTGGTTGCTAAGATTGTAACTGAAACATGTTGAAACCTCGAAGTACTATATATACTCACCGTTTTCTTGTACCATTCTTTACTGAGATACAAGTAGTACCCGTGAACGATAAGGAGAATGTAGACTACAATGAACAGATGATGAGTGTACCAGAAGGCATTGAAGGTAGCGAGTTTCTTTAGTGGCCCGGGAAGTGTTTTCTCTAGCTTCCCTCGTCTAAACCAAGGCAGGGCTAGTGTAAAAGCAATAGCCATCAAGAGAACCATTACCAGTCCTGTTACACCTTGTGTTGACTTCACAAAATGTGAGTATCTATTTGGTTGCTCCTCTCCGAAGTATTTTCCTAAAGGCTTGTATTCATCTGGAGTTGCTAAGATTACCCGTGGAAAATCGCAAGCCAAGTGAGCAATCGAGTGTATGCCTACTCCTATTGTAATTCCCACTGCTATAACCTGTATATGGTTAAGTGTAAAGTAACTATAAATGTAAGAGATTGTAGCATTTAATAAGGGTGTGATTTTTATCACTTGGTAAGTATAGAACATGACTATAAACTAATTTCAAAGAATGTAACAATAGATGTTTATTTTCATGCAAAACATGTATATTAAACAACATCATGCAGTAGGAGTGGGCACGGATCCAATATCCGAGTATTTGAAGGTATTCGTGATTGGATCCGTTTCGTTCGAATAATCAACTATCCGACTCGGTTCGATCCGTAAAAATAAAATAAAAATTAAAAATAAATAAAAAATCAAAAATAATAATATTTTATTACAAAAAACTTAATTAATTTTTAAAATTTTAATAACTAATATAATAAATTTAATAACTCAAATATTTTAAATTTTACATAAATTATAATATTTATATAATTTATATATATATATATATATATATATATATATAAATCTTTAAATATATGTATATATATGCCTATAACGAATCGGATATATGTTCCTCAAGATATTAGTATTTGTGATTTGTCTTGTTTTTTATCGATATTGTATTTTAGTATTTGTTTTTCTTCGTAAATTTACGAATATCCAATTTTTCTGTTCGAATCGGAATGCATAACGAATCGAATCAAATTTACGGATATTTTACCTAGCGCGTAAAGTGCAGTAGACACTACAAGAAAACAGCGTTATTCCGACGGCCAAATTCGTCGGAATTTCGTCGGAATACGTCAATTCCGACGGTATTTCGACGAAAAAGTTCATCAGAAATATCTCGTCGGAAAAATGTATTTCGTCGGAATTTCGTCAGACTTTCCGAGGAAATTACGAGGAACATTTTCGTAGGAGATTTCCTCAGAATATTCTGAGGAAATCTGCCCTCGGATATTTCCGAGGAACCTAAACCCTCGGAAATGCCCTTACCGAGGACTCATTTCCGAGGAAACTCTTTCCTCGGACCTTTCCGACCAAACGATGTCCTCGGAAATTTCCCGAGGACAACCTTTCGTCGGAAAGGTCCGAGGATAGGATTCCTCGGAATAATCGTAAATTATTTTTTTTTTAAAATATAATTTATATATTTTGTATTTTTAATTTAATTTTTAAAAATAAAATTTAAGCCCAAATAATAGAAAACATATATTATAATATTAAAAGTTTTACAAATTAAAAGAAAAACATTAAACAAGTTTATTAAAAAAAAACACAAACTAAAAACGGTCGGGGAACATCTGTCTCATCATTTCCATCATTTGTGCATTCGCCCTCTCTGCTGCATCCACTTTAGCTTGTTGGGCGGCCATCTGGGTCTTCAATGCTGAGATCCGATCATCCTTGTTCTGTAGCTGCTCCATAATTGCCGGATCAGCAAAGGGCACCGATGAAGAAGAAGCAACCGACGGAGATCGACGACCCAAACCGAACAAACGCCTTTTTTCTCTTTGGAACCGCCTGAAAAGAAACATAATGATTTTAGTAGCAGTAAAGATAAAAAAATAAAAATATAGTAAAAATAAAAATGAAGTTCTTACCGATTCAACGAGCTCGTTTATTTGACCTCGAGACAGGTTGCTGGAACCAGCAGTAGTGGCGTCCTCATCAGAGACAAGCTGAGAGAGGCGGAACTCTTCTTCATCCTTCTGGCTTTGGACCAGGTCGATCACCTCCCTCACAACACCATCAGAAATCTCGCCGGTCTTTTGTTGGTATACGCCATCCTCATTAGGGCGAGATCATCAACCGGCACACCATCATTTTCTTCCGCCTAAAAATGTAAGAAATGCATTAAAAATTAAAATAAAAATGTTTAAAGATTTGAAATACAAATTAGATTTAACTTACCATTCGATCTCCGAGAGTGTGAATACTCTGGGCACCCAAGTTGTGCTTGTACATGCCCTTCCCGCGACGCTCGCTCTTGCGGTTGCTAGAGTTGGTCACCGATCGGTCTTGGGACGTCTCCTTCTCCCAGTGTTGTATCAACTCCGCCCACACCGTCTCGTTAATCGATTTCGGTGTCTTTCCTTTTTGCCACTTCTGCTTCCACTCATACATTTGCTTCCCATAATTATCCATGACTTTGTGGTTGAAGTGGTGACGGATGAAGTCTGTCTGATCAGAATTCCAGTTGAATTTTTGCTGAAAAAATACACAATTAGTAAAAAAAATTATGTTAAAGATTACCAAATAAGTTAAAAAAATTAAAATTTACCGCAAACTGACGGAACCACATTTCCCGATCCTCAGAAGGGAAACTGGAGAAGGTAGGATATCCCTTCTGGAGGGTCGAGTACATCATTCGGTTGATGAAGGTGCTGATCCCGTTCCCCGATCGGTCAAACCTAAGATAAAAGAAAAATAGGAGTAAAAAAATATAATGAAATAAAATTTAAAATAAAAACGAAAAAAAAGTTTTACCAAGTTTGGTGAGGGCCTTGTGGATACGGAGTGAGAACGAGAAGATGTTCCCGACCCGACTGCTGAACCAACTGTTCAACACTCATAACTCCCGGATGAACCAGAGGAACGAGAGGGTGACCATACTCCTCAGCAGCTTGGTTCATAGACGATGAAGAAGCTCGAGAGCGGGAGGACGAACCACTACGACCTCGTGGTGCAGAACGACGAAGTCTAGCTTGGTTCTCGCCACTAGACCTATTTGTAAAACAAAGTTTTACAAATAGTTTTTAAAAATGACAAATATAAATATACAAATGATTTTTATAAATATAAATATAAAAAACGTTTTATAACTATAAAAACTTTGTATAAATATAAAAATCGTTCTATATATAAAAAACATTTTAAAAATATAGAAAACGTTTTATAAATATTGATAGAAACAAAAACTCTCGGCGCAAGCACAAGTTTGGCAGTAAGTTTGTATGGTGTAAGAATGACTGGCCATAGAGAATATTGTCTTCCATGCTTGCCAAATGGGCTAAACCATCGGTACATAATCCAAGGTAGACATTTCTTCTCTCATATGCGAATTCTGGATATGTTGATTGGAAATGCTTCCAAGCTTTTGCATCTGAAGGATGTTTAATCTCACCATCTGTTGAATGCTCCGCATGCCATCTCATTGGTTGGGCTGTGCGTTCAGACTGATACAATCTCTTCAACCTTTCTGTCAACGGCAAATACCACATCTTTTTGTATGGCACTGGAACTCTTCCACTAGTATCTCTATAACGAGCATTCCCACAAAATTTGCACTGAAGCCGGTTTCTCATCCGCCATCCAATATATCATGCAGTTATCGGTGCATACATCTATTATCTGATACGATTAAACCAAGACCAGCAACAAGTTTCTGAACCTCGTAGTATGAACCCGAAGCTAAATTACTTCTGGTAGAACACCTTTTACAAAATCCAGCAATCACATCCACACAATCTTCAGCCAAATTATAATCTGTTTTAATGCCCATCAGTCTTGTTGCCGATGATTAAAGGCGAATGACCATCTCTGCCAACCTTCGTACAAAGGTTTGTTTGCCTGCATCCAACATGTCAAAAAATCTCCTAGCTTCTGCATTGGGTAATTATTCCTCTCTAAAATGATCATGTACCATCTGCTCAGTACCTACACCATAATCTACATCCGTTCTAATTGGTTCTTCTAACCTATCCGCAATCTGAGGTTCGCTAGTACTACCATATTCATAATCAGTTTCTCCATGATGATACCAAAATTTTGTAACTTCGTGTAAACCCATTCAAATATAGATGTGTCCAAACATCCCACTTTTTTATAACCTTCTTATTTTTACAAGTAGAGCAAGGACATCTTAACATACCCGTTTTCGCTTCCGTTGTCGTTGAATTAGCCCCATGAATTCGGCTATACCTTCTTGATATTCATCCGTAAGTAATCTCGTGTTAGGATCCATATGAGGTCGAATCCATCCAAGAGCGATAATAATTTGAAGAAGACATGATTTTTAGAATATATTTCGTGTGTAAAGTGAGTGAGAAGATGAAAATGAGTGAAAAAGAGGGTGAGGGTGCTGGTATTTATAGAAGAAACACTGCCGGCATTTCCGACGAAATTTCGACGACTCCTCGGAATTTCGTCGGAATTATTAAACACCCACAACGGCTCTTTTAACGGATAGATTCCTCGGAATTTCGTCGGAATAATACCGACGATACCGTTTTCCTCGGAATGTTCTCAGGTTTTGTCGACAAATTATTTTTCCTCGGAATTTCGTCGGAAATTATAAACTATTTCTCAACCACCCACTACCATATAAAGTTGGTTGCACATATTTTATAAAAAGTTTGGTTTTACCTTATGAAAGTTGATGTTGTCATCAAAAGGGACCAAAACACCAAACATAGTCTTATTTCTAAGCCATGTGATGGTATTTCTGCATACAGGTAACAGAATCAAGGCCATATTCAGCTTCAACGTTTCTGCTGAACCTTTAGCAAAGCACACGCAGTGCCCCAACACTTCATAGACTGCTTTATTTTTGTACTGAATATACTTGTATGTGAAGAGGATGGCCATAATAGTGAGCCATAGCGCTATCACCCAAATTCTCTGCCAGCTATATAGAATAAAGAATCTTAGTCGATGGTACCTTCCCCTAAACTGGTTAGGGTAACGCGTATGGTTAAACTTCTTAGGTATCTTTTCAACCAGCTGCTTTCTTTCTTCACTATTTGTGATTTCAGATAGTGTTTCTGCTCGCATAAGCATATTTTTAAGGCTATCTACCTGTTATAAATTCACCAGCGTTACCGATATATAGCAGAAAAATATAAAGCTAAAATAAAGAAAATTAGGTTTTGGAACATCATCAAAGAAAGTTTACCATGATATACCCTGTTTTATGTGGGTCAAGCTCTTCCATTATCAATGCTGCATATCCAGCTGCCTTTTTCTGGATGGCTGACATATTGTTGGCAGAGGAACTAAGATTGATGATCTTCAAAACACAAAAGACAGAGCAAAGTCAACAAATTAATCTCCCACCCATTAAACATTCTTAGATTTTTTCAAAGAAAGTTATTAGGATTTTTGATAGTTTGCTTGCCTTTGTTTTAAAGTTTGTGTATTTTTCTAAATGATCTTAGGGAATGTTTATTGCAGGTCTCTTAACAGAGTTTCTTAACTTTTCTAAGAGACGTTTCTTAGTTTTTAACTAAGAAAACATAAGTACCGTCTCTTAAATAAGAGATATAAGAGCCGTCTCTTATTCAATTTTTTTAAAGTCAAATTAATTTAAGAACCCTACCCTAAGAGAGCGGGGATAAACATGGCCTTACAATTTTTATCATAAATTTGTGTTTAAATTTCACATACACACACAAAAAAGATCAAATACAAAAATATTTTAAAACTTTTGGCATGTGAATGCAGATATTAACATTTGAAACATATCAAGACATCATTGGTCTAAGAGCATGTTCATTGGGGGGTTCTTAACCCAAAAAGTGGTGGGACCCACCATTTTCTCTAAGAACTCGCTTCTAAAAATCCCTAATTAAGAACAGTCTCTTGCACTATTTCGTGGATCCCACTGACACATGGAGGTCCACGATTGGTTTGTTTTATTTTTTTTAGTCAGATTTTTTTTAAGAACCCCTATGAAGTTCTAACGGATGGACATGCTCTAAGGCTCTAAACACATTTACCTGTCCAACTTCGTTTTCGGTTAGTCTACCATTGCCATCCTTATCTATCCTGCATTTCATTAAACCCTTTAGCTCAAGAAAACTTGTGGAGCAGGGAAAAATAGGCAATGATCAAATACTTACATGTCAAAGAATATCATAAGCCTGGAATCAAAATTTTGATCACTTATTTGTTCCCAGAACTCCTTTAATATATCCTTATCAATCACATCCCCAATCATATTCTTTCTTCTAGCTAATGCGTCAAACAATACCACGGAAAAGTCCTTTGACTCCATCCCTGCAACATATCAATATCTCTAATTAAACTAACATATCATTTCCAAAGTTAAACTTCTTTGAATTTAACATGCAGATGTTTTACCTATACATTCACCGAACTTGGACCTAAGCAGCAATCCCTCAATAGTTTTCGTGATCTTTTCAAACCTCTTCTCCACGGTGGTCCAGCCATCCGCACCATCAGCCTTACTGATGAACATGAGCCCTCTCAAGGCCTGACCGGTCCTTGACTTTGATCGGTCCTCTTCCTCTGTGCCAGAAGTCATAGTCATTTACTTCACAGCTCACTCTATGCACAGAATAATTTATTTTTTGCCCCTCAAGTCTGAAGATCTTATTATGAAACTCTTTGGGATGTCATATGAGACAACACGAGATATTCGCATAATGCGTTATGCTATGGCTTCTTGTTATATATATAGTGTTAGTAGGTTGTATGAAAGTGGAAACTGATACAAAATGAATTTAAAGAAATAAAAAAGTATAAGAGACATGGACCGGCTTGGACCTCGATTTGTTGTTATTTGCTATTTTCTCGTTTCACTCATCTTTGATTGTATTTTATTAAAGACCGCTACCA
>CAJHQP010013008.1:0-10379 GCA_905132765.1 Moricandia arvensis | reverse complement strand
TCTTCCTCATTAGCAACTGATTTTGAGCTAAAGCAGCCTGCTTGGGAAAGGTGTGAGCAAGAAAGGGTTGTACTTGCTTGAAAACACCAAACTTAGTTCTGATTTTTCTTGTGCTTTCAGCTCCATTCCTGTCTTAGCTTCTAATGTATTATGGCATGCTAGATTAGGCCATCCTCATTCTCGTGCTTTAAGCTTAATGTTGCCTAATCTTGTTTTTAAAACTGATAGCTGTGAAGCTTGTATCCTTGGCAAACATTGCAAGTCTGTTTTTACTAAATCAACCACTATCTATGATCACTGTTTTGATTTAGTTCATTCTGATGTGTGGACAGCTCCTTGTGTCTCTAGGGAAAACCACAAGTATTTCGTCACTTTTATAGATGAAAAATCGAAATACACTTGGCTGACCTTAATTCAATCAAAAGATAGGGTGTTAGAAGCTTTTATGAACTTTCAAAGCTATATAACTAATCACTTCAATGCCAAGATTAAAATTTTTAGGTCAGACAATGGTGGGGAGTACACAAGCCATGCATTCAAAAACAACCTAGTCAAACATGGGATCATTCATCAGACAAGCTGCCCATACACACCACAACAAAATGGAGTGGCTGAGAGGAAGAATCGACATCTTATGGAAGTTGCCAGAAGCATGATGTTCCACACAAACGTTCCAAAGAGGTTTTGGGGGGATGCTGTGGTGTCAGCATGCTATCTGATCAACAGAACACCCACAAGAGTTCTCCATGATGTCTCTCCTTATGAGGTATTGAACAAAACTAAACCATCCATTGATCACTTGCGTGTGTTTGGGTGTATGTGCTTTGTATTGATTCCAGGAGAACAGAGAAACAAACTTGAAGCAAAGAGTGTCAAAGCAATGTTTATTGGTTATTCAGCCAACCAGAAAGGATACAAGTGCTATGTACCAGAGACTAGGAGAGTTATGGTCTCAAGGGATGTGAAATTTGTGGAGTCTAGAGGGTACTATGATGAGAAGAGCTGGGATAACTTGAAGGATCTCTCACATGCGCCTTCAGACAGAGCAAACAACCTGAGGATCATCCTAGAAAGTCTTGGTATTAGTCAGCCTCAGGCCAGGGAGGAAACAAGAGAAGGACCTGCTCAAACTGCTGGAACGGTTGAAAATGAGACCCATCTTGATCCTGAGGGGGGAAACCAACCAGAACCAGAGGAGACAATACATCATGAAGGTTCTGAAATTCATGATCAACATGGTTCAGAAGAAACCCAGGAGCAGCCTCAACCACAAACCCATGAGGATGAAGAAGCTGAAGAAGATCAGGTGCAGCCATTAAGGAGAAGCACAAGAATCAGGCAACCCCCATCTAACTGGACGAACACAAGGGTGTACTACAATGCAAATGCAGTAGCTCATCCCATACAAGCCACATGCTCTCTTCATCAATATCCAGAAGAGCACCAAGCCCTCATGAGCAACTTGGATCAAGAATACATACCAAGATCTTATGAAGAAGCAATGGAGGATAAGGAATGGAAGGAATCAGTGGGTCATGAAACTCAGGCCATGATAGACAATGATACTTGGTATGAGGCTGAACTTCCAAAAGGGAAGAAGGCAGTAACAAGTAGATGGATCTTCACCATCAAGTACCTAGCCAATGGTAAACCAGAAAGGAAGAAGACAAGGCTGGTTGCAAGGGGATTCACTCAAACTTATGGAGAAGATTACCTTGATACCTTTGCACCAGTAGCAAAACTTCACACCATCAGAATCATCCTTTCTCTTGCTACCAACTTGAAGTGGGACTTATGGCAAATGGATGTGAAGAATGCCTTTCTTCAAGGGGAACTAGAAGATGAAGTCTACATGAGACCCCCTCCTGGTCTGGAATACCTAGTCAAACCAGGCAATGTTTTGAGGCTCAAGAAGGCTATCTATGGGTTAAAGCAATCACCAAGAGCCTGGTATCATAAACTCAGTACCACCCTTAATGGAAAAGGGTTTAGACGATCAGAGGCAGATCATACTCTATTCACTCTCACCAGCCAACAAGGTATAGTAGTCATCCTTGTGTATGTTGATGATATCATCATCACAGGGAGTGACAAAGAAGGTATACAAACCACAAAAGCTTACTTAAAATCTGTATTTGAGATAAAGGATTTAGGTGAGCTAAAGTACTTCCTTGGAATTGAAGTATGCCGCTCTAATGAGGGGCTCTTCTTGTCCCAAAGGAAGTACACACTTGACCTTTTGAATGGAGCAGGTATGCTTGGAGAGAAACCAGCTAAGACTCCTCTAGAAGATGGCTACAAGATTTTACGTGAGGGGGAGTATGAAGACACACCATTTGATGATCCAAAGCAATACAGAAGACTAGTGGGTAAGCTAATCTATTTAACAATTACTAGACCTGATATTTGCTTTGCTGTGAACCAGGTGAGCCAGCATATGCAAGTGCCAAAGGTTCATCACTGGAAAATGGTGGAAAGGATACTCAGATACCTTAGTGGAGCTCCTGGACAAGGAGTATGGATGGGCTGTAATGGCAACACAGAAGTGGTTGGCTATTGTGATGCTGATTGGGCAGGAGATAGGAATGATAGGAAGTCAACCACAGGCTATTGCACCTTCATAGGAGGCAATCTGGTCACATGGAAAAGCAAGAAACAAAAGGTGGTTTCATGTTCAAGTGCTGAAGCAGAGTATAGAGCCATGAGGAAGCTGACAAACGAGTTGGTGTGGATCAAAGGATTACTCAAAGATTTGGGAGTCGAGATCACTTCTCCAATCACAATGCATTGTGACAACCAAGCAGCCATTCACATAGCCTCAAACTCAGTGTTTCATGAGAGGACGAAACACATTGAGGTGGACTGCCATAAGGTGAGGCAAATGGTGATCGAAGAAGTCATATTGCCGTGCTACACAAGGAGTGAAGATCAGTTGGCCGACATTTTCACTAAAGCCGCAAGTACCAAGGTGTGTGAGTCCATTTATCCTAAACTTGGACTCACTGACATTACCAAGGCATAATCCTCTTAGCCATGGAGCTTCTACTCTTTCCTTAGTATGTTTTTGTCCCAAAAACAGGGTTTTGCATATTAAGGTTTTAATGAGGGAAGTCTTCATGGTTTTCCAAGCTTGATCATTGCATTGGATCAAGCTTGAGGGGGAGTATTGACCTTAACGAATAAAGAAGACAAAGAAATGAAGAGGATGAGCTTACTTGGGAGAGAAGGCAGTCCGTACATATGTACGGAATGACTTGACACACAAGTCACTCTGAAGTGAAGTACAAGGCAAGTTAAGGTCTAGGAAGGAACCAGGAGTGAGGAGCAAGGTATCCCCACGTGTTATACTGTATGAATACATGGAAACCGTATGAATACAGTATAGGGACGTTGGGGAACTCCTGCCAGATTCAAATTCAAATTCAAACCAAAGCAAATACTGTTTCTTTCACTTATTTACCTTGTCCCCTTGTCTCCTTGTCTGCTGGACCTTCTTGGTCGAAAATAAGCTCTATATGTGTTGTAAAATTGATTCTGAATTAATTAAGGAGAAATAAACCTCCTCTTTACTTGTTTACTCTCTCTCTTCTCTCACGGATTTTCTCCATTCTCTCTCTCTTGTTCTTGCTGTTCTTGAGTGTTCTTCACCATATTCTTAATAAACTTTCACCTAGGAGATGTGTTAAAGCAGCTTGTGGCCTCGTTAAAAACCTTCCTCCGTAAAACCTCTTTGGGACAAAACCGAGAGCAAGGAAAAAAGCACACACAAGTACTTTGCCTAAGTACTAATTCAGCTAGATGAGGAGATAGCTTGAAAGGTGATCAAGGTATCTCGGATCATCAAGCTTTGTCCAAGACCTTCTTCTTGTTTCCATACGAGTCTAAGTAATCCTCCAATGGCTCCATTTAGTTCCTTGATTGTAGAACGAGTCATGGGACCTCCTGGAATGGCTAAGGCATCTTCATCAGCTGGTTTGTCCATGGGTGCATTCCTAGATACATCATCTTCCTTGTTGAGCTGGTCCATTCTCACATCACATTCATTGGTGCTTTCCATGATCACATCATTTGCAATCAGAGAATGAACTCTTTTAGCAATCAGTGTTCAAAGATGAACAAGGGATTCACAGATTTAGAGAGAATTTTGATAAAAAGGTGAATGAATCTTATTCTGGTCGTGCATCCCCTTATATAGGACTTACAAGTTGTAGAAATGAAAAGACAAAGTGTAGAAATTAAGAAATTTAGAAACTAGGAATGTGGACTTGGCTTTGGACCAGAATAAGTGTATTTCTGGAATGACTCTTGGCATGCCACGACCAAGACTTCTTTTTGACTCCTTCTTGGTATTCTTGCTGAGAATAGACTTGAAATGGATTGGAAAAAGGGCTGGTCGAATTTGGTTTGAAACAAACCCAATATGAATCTGTTATGAACTTCCCATGGGCTGCAACACTTCTTCTTGGGCCACTTGATCCAAAACAGCTTCAGATGGGTTCTTGGACTTGAATTTCGTGTCTGGCCCATCAGCAAATGATAATTGATCTTTAACTTGGTTTTGAATTTCTTTTGGGCTGAGAAAGGCAGATCAGAATCAGCAACAAGTTTGGGCCAAGCAGCCTCTCTTCCAGCTCGTGGATCAGTGTCAATCTCACTCAGCTCCTTTCTAGCTCCTGGTTCAGTGTCACTCTCAATCAGCTCCTTTCCAGCTCCTGATTCTGTGTCACTCTCATCCAGCTCGTCCAGCGCTAAGTCACTCATCTCATCCAGCTGGTTCAGCTCATCCTTAGTAACTTCAGCTGGTTTCAGCTCGTCCAAGGTTGTATAGCTGATCAGGGTTGCATCATCCCCTCCTCCTTTAAAAAGATTTGTCCTCAAATCTGTATTTCCTACAGCAAAAGGAAACAGGTAAGACACTAGACAAATGAACACGAAGATAAGCATGAAAACAACATCAAAGTAAGGTTTTGGACAGAAACTTCCTTGGAGTTTTGAAGCCATTTTCCTCAAGTACTTCCATCTCCAAATCTCTGGCTGATAAGCATTGTCTCTGCTCTCATTCCTTACATTCCTTCTAGTCTTAACCTGTTGATCCTGGACACTCAAAACAGAGACTAGATATCCAGAACTATTAGTGCAAGACGTGCCCTTGTTCAGATCAAAATCCAAACTTTCTTTCCCTATATCATGCAGAAAACGTTTCAGACCTTGATGATGCCTATCAAAGTAAGTGTTGTAAACCAGAATGGTATCAAGGCATGCGTTAACATAGAACAACTTCAAAACGTGCCTAACTTTCTCAGAATCTGAACACAAAGGATTAACTTCAAACTGAGAATCACTTATAAAAGGCTCACCATGTTTTTTAAAGAATGTGTTGTACACTAGTATATCATCAAAGCTCAAAAAAACATCATTCTGAAAGTATGATCCCATTACAAACCAAGATTTTCCAGTTTCAGAACATAGACTAACAGGTTTCAAAACAGAATCAGAAACAAACTTGGTTTCAGCTCTAAGTGCTGTTGTTTCCTGCAACTTCTTAGGTTCATCAGGGCATAAGCAAATGAAAATAAATCACCAGAGACCATTTCATGCCTAGAAAAACTCAGATCAAAGACATTATCTTTAAGACAAGCAAATGAATCACAAAGTTTTCTGCAACAGGAATCAGGTTGTTGCAGGACAAGCTCTAATGTCTTTTCATGGGGATCCAGGCTTTTGCTATGTTCCATAAACTTATCAAAACTCAAAACAAGGCTAGAACTGGTCACACTACCACATTGAAAACGATTTTGATCAGAGAGTTTATCAGGTTCAAGTTTCTTAAAAGAATGAATCATGTTATCAAAAACAGAGTTTGAAACACAAAATTCTTTCACATTTTCCAGACCAAATCGTTTCATATCACCAGAAGAGACCATAACAAACAAATCAGGCACATAATTAACCATAACAAGATCCTTACAGTGCCCTTGAGATTCCAGAGAGAGTGACTTATCATCAGTTTCTGCTTCAGTGTTGTTTGGCTTCACCAACACTTCACCTTTTGTTAGAGTCTTTTGTTCTGTTTCTGGTGAGTGTTCTTCTAATACCTGAGATACTGTAACAAGGCTACTCGGTTCCTCCGGTTCAAAACAAGTTAGTTCTTCACAGGTTTTATTGATAACAAGTTCAGATTTAGGGGAGAAAAGAGAACACTCAGGTTCTATCTCAGGTTCTTTACTCACCTTAGATGGCTCTGTTTTCAGCTCTTGGATAGCCTGCTCTTTTTTGCTACAACTTCTTGGACCATCAACCTTTGAGGAAGGACGTGAGGTTGGTATCCTCTGCTGGTCTGTTTCAAAATCTTGAAGTACTTGTTGTGCAATTCTTTTGAAATCATCTTGAAACTGTTGGCTGTCCAAATAATCAAGTGTTGCTTGTTGTTTCTGAGACTTCTTTATGGGATCACGACCATAGAAAGTTCTTGTCTCTTCTCTGGCATGTCTAGGACGTTCTATGCTCCTCCTAGTTAGTTCCACTTGCCTCACTGGTCGTGCCTTTTCCTGCACAGAATCAGAATAGTTAAAAACCGATTTTTCTTTTCTTATCAAATTCTGTCTTTTTTCCAGCAAACACTTTGTGGAAGAACTAAATTGATCATGATGTGTGCTCCTCCTGTTAAGCCTTTCAAGTGATCTCCTAGATTGTATCCTTTCCTGCTCATAACCAGAATCATCAATAGCATAAGAATCTCTTTTTCTCATTGATTTTTCCCCTCTCTCCAAGGCTGCTTTTGTTGCAGAGTTGAACTGGTTATAATCTAATTCCTTTTCAGGACGTCTCCTTCTGCCATTGCTTCCTCCAGACATGGCTTCCTGTTAAGAAACTCAACAAGAAAATTAGCACAGTAACAAATAGCCAAAGTGATGCGTTAGCGACGTATGACTCGGTCACCCTGCACAGTGTGACTCCTCACAGGCCATCTCAGCCAAGTCGGAATCGGCCACACCGGCACGCACCCACTGCAGTGGTAATCAACTCCAACCCGTCCTCGATCAATCCGTCGGGATTAATTCGATGGGTTATTGGTGAGGATCGAGTATCGAACCCCCCACCCTTTATCAGCGATCTGTTAGGAAAGCTGACAACCAGTTGAGCTGCAGCTGAATTGGTTGTCAGCTTTCCTAACAGATCGCTGATAAAGGGTGGGGGGTTCGATACTCGATCCTCACCAATAACCCATCGAATTAATCCCGACGGATTGATCGAGGACGGGTTGGAGTTGATTACCACTGCAGTGGGTGCGTGCCGGTGTGGCCGATTCCGACTTGGCTGAGATGGCCTGTGAGGAGTCACACTGTGCAGGGTGACCGAGTCATACGTCGCTAACGCATCATAAAAGTTAACTTTTATGATGCGTTAGTGACGTATGACTCGGTCACCCTGCACAGTGTGACTCCTCACAGGCCATCTCAGCCAAGTCGGAACCCCTCACACCGGCCCGCACCCACTGCAGTGGTAATCAACTCCAACCCTTTCTTCGACGATCCATTCCTGGATTAAATCGATAAGTTGTTGGCTCGGGGGATCGAACCCCTTACCCTTTATCAGCAATCTTTTATGAGAGCTGACAACCAGTTGAGCTGCACTTGATGCGCCCCTAGGATGCTCTTTGGTTGATGGGAATGGATAGATCCTTGCAAGAACAAATCAGAGACTCAAGTTCTTCAAGGCGTGTGGATTGAATGGTGACACAAGAGGGATGGATGAACTCTTGATACTCCTAGATGAACAAATCGGATATGACACACCAATTTAGACACCCTTAGGTCTCTGGATATTACACACCAGAACTCGACACACTTTCTAGAGAGAGAGCCGTCAAGGAGAAAAGAATACTTGTTGATTAAAAGATCGATGGCTTACAATAGGGTTTAGGGACCCTTTAAATAAAAGAAACCGAGAACAAGCTCTCTAGGGTTTCGGAAATAAGCAAAATGGAAAACTATAGTTTAACTTTAACATATGCTTAAAATAACATAAAAATGTAAACTTCTTTTAGACTTGGACCGAGATAGGGCCTAAGTGATGTGAAGACAAGTTGTGGCCTCGTTAAAAACCTTCCTCCGGAAAACCTCGTGGGACAAAACCAAAAGCAAGGAAAAGAGCACACACCCCATGTCTTGCCTAGACACTAACTCAGCTTGATGTAGAGATGGCTTGAATTGTGATCAAGACATCTCGGATCAGACCTTGTCCAAGACTTTCTTGTTGTGGATGTGAAGTGAGTAATCCAACAACATTCTCTTTAAACTTCTTGACTCTGGAACGAGTCATGGGACCTTCAGGAATGGCTAGAGCATCATCACCAGGTTGCTGGTGCAATGTGGCTTCATGTGGCTCATCTAGACTCTCCTTGTTCTCCTTAGTGATCCTGTCCATGATCACATCACAAAGCCTCACAATCTCTCAAGTGTTCTCTCTTGAAATTTTCCAGTGAGTTTTCTCTGTGAATCCAGTAGCTCAGCAACAAACAAAGATCAAACTTCAGAGAACAAACCCCAACCCCAAAAACAGAAGAAAGAGATAGACAGATTGCAAGATTTTTGTTTGCAAGAGGCTTTACCACCAGGGCTGGATTTCTCCTCAGCCAGGCTGGATTTCTCCTCAGCCAGGCTGGATTTCTCCTCAGCCAAGTTGGATTTCTCTTCAACTTTTCTATGGTTTTTTCTTTCTTTTGATTTTCGTTTTTTTTTCTTTTTTTTTTTGATAATCTGGTTGGCCCTCTTGCAGATACAACAGATAGACAGAAAAGAGTGTTTGGTAAAGAGAACAAAGATCAGATGATCAAAAATCCCAAAAACAGAAAGAATGTGAAAAGTCAGAATCAAACCAGAGATCAAGAGCCTTCAAATCTGCTCTGATACCACTTGATGGACCCCTTAGGACGAGATCCTTTGTCCCTGATTCTTTTGAAGGAAGATCTGATGGTTTGGATAATGGTTGATGATGGATCTGATGGATAGAAGTCGAAATGGTTGATGAACTTCAGTGAGGATCTGTGGATTGATCATATTGAGATGAAGAAATAAATAAGAGAGGTATTGAGATGAAGAACCAAAGAGGAAGAATAAGATGAAGAAAGAGCTGTCTGAGCGAGAGTTAGGTTTCTGTCTGTACAACTCAACCAGGATGACCTAACTTGAAGTGCAAGTCAAGACAAGTGATATGTCGACAAACCTAGCTTCTGGGAATTTATATGGCCGTTGGGGTTTATTTTGACCAGAGGAGAGAGTTTGAATTATTTAAAATAAGGAGATCACATGTTCTGCATAAGTCTTGGAGCTGTTGGTGAGCAGTCACTTTCCCTTGACCAGAGTAGCTGTCTTCTAGTGTATTTTATTCTTTATTTATTCTTCATGGCTCAGGCAAGTTGCCTATATATTGTACACCTCTGAACTAATGTAAACTAAGGAGAATAATCTCCCTTCTCTCTCTTAATCTCCAAATTCGTCAGTCTCTCTCTCCTCTCTCTCTAAAGTGTGCAGAAACTAACTCTCTTGTTCTTACTCTGTTTTTCATTGTTCTTCACCCAAATCTCACATAAACTCAACTATTCTCCTCACATTTTCACAATTCTAACATGGTATCAGAGCTTTAAGCTCCTAAACTCTTTAGATTCCGCCAAAACCATTTTGTTCTTCCATTTACTCTGTTTTTCATACTCTGTTTTCTCTGTTTCACTCTTGTCTACTCTGTTTCTCTGCTTTCTATTATTAGAGTATCTTCATTAGAGCGTCTAAGCTTCTCAACTCTCTGGTTATTCAAAGCTCTCATTCTTTTTCTGTTTTTCAAAATTTCTGTGTTCTTCATATTTACCACTGGACAATAGCTTTATCCATTGGGTAAAAGAAAGTCTACCATGGAAATAGAAAGGAGAAGCTTGATTCAGGTAACCCTTGAGGGTACTAATTACTTACTTTGGTCAAGAGTGGCCAGAGTCACCTTGGGAAATCATGGACTTTGGGACAGCCATATCATGAAGGCTGAAGCTTCAAAGAGGATGACTCAAGAGGATGGTCAGGTTATTTGCGTGAGGGATGAAGACAAGTGGGTCAGAGAGGACCAACAAGCACTTGAGCTCATCCACAACTCTCTATCAGAATCAATTTTGGAGGCTTACTCACATTGTGAAACCGCCAAGGATCTATGGGAGAGTCTGCAAACTGTTTATGGTAATCTCTCCAACTTTAGTCGTGTGTTTGAAGTCAAGAGGATTATCAACAACCTAAGCCAGGAGGAAGTGGAGTTTAATCAATATTTGGCAAGTTCAGAAGCTTATGGGCAGAGCTGGATGTGCTTAGACCTTTCTCTTTAGATCCAGAGTGATGTGA
>CAJHQP010013007.1:0-10382 GCA_905132765.1 Moricandia arvensis | reverse complement strand
CTACAATATTAAAACAGAGTCCTATTTGAAATTACCTTGTCATGTTTTTTTTTGGACTTATTGAAAAATGTTGTGACTTATCTATTAACTAACATCTATATTATTAAAAATCAAGTACAAAATTGGAATGTTTGGAAACATGGATAGTAAACTAAAGAAAAAATATTGGAAACATGGATAGCAGATTAAATATTTTTTTCTATTACACATTTAGTCATCCTATTTCTTTCTTATTTACAGATTCTTCCAATATCACTTAAAATAATATATTTAAATTAATTAATTTCAATGTGTTATTTCTTTGTCGTAAAAAACAATCTCGAAATATATAGTGTATGTTATATAAAACTATCTATAAATATATTATTAAATTATTTATTTTAGTAAAATATAAAAGAATCTAACAAAAATTTACTTAAAATTTTAATTATTTTTATAAAATTATACATTAATAAATTTCGTGATTATAATATAAATTATTATAAATCATTTTAACTAAGTTTTTATTATAAAACAGAAAAATAAAATTCTACACTATTTTTTCATAAATTCTATAAATATATTCTCTATTATATAAAAATATCAGTGTTACATTAGTTAAATATGGTAAAATTATATTAAATAGATAAATTAAAATTTTTAAAAAATTTATCTATTATTAACAAATAGTAATTAGACCATTTCAAAAATTAGTTTAATATGACATATTTGATTATTTACATTAATAATAAACCAACTAAATATTTGAATATTTATTTTTCAATTATAACAAAATCTGTTAAGAAGAATCTAACAAAATCTTACTTAAGAATTTAAATATTTTTATAAAATAATACATTAATAAATTTCGTAATTAGTTATATAATATTATTGTAAATTAATGTTAACTAAAATTTTATTATAAACAAGAAAATAAAAATTCTACTATTTTTATAAATTCTATAAATAAACTCTGGATTATATGAAAATAGAAGTGTTACATGAATTAAATATGATAAAATTATATTAAATAGGTAAATTAACAAATTTTAAATTCTAAAGTTTTTCATTTAAATAAATCATCATTCATTAAAATAGGTTAAATTCATAAACTGTATAATAGCTTTATACAAATAAATGTATTAACATATGTTAAACTTACAATTTTTTATTTATATTGAAACTTTCAACAATATATTGTTTAAAATGTTTGTATACAAAAATATAATAATATATAATAAACTTTAATTCATATACTATTTTTTTTAAAAAATGTCAATAGAAAACTATGATATTTTAGCAACTCACTTAAAATTTTAATGACAAATCAAATTTTAATTTTAATTTTTTTTAATTATAAAAAATATGTTGGGAATTTTCTTTAAATAGTACTAAAATTCAAATATCTTATGTATAAAATAATAGATTAGATGTAGTAACAAAAAAATTCAAAATTAATTTTTAATAAAATAATATGATAGATACTACTATGTATAAAATTTACTAAAAATAGGTCTATATTATTTAAACAAAACAGTGTTTTACTTATAAATTTCGTAAAACATTAAAATGATATATGTTAAAGTATATTTTCTTATACATATTAAATTGATTTCTTTTAAGTAATATAAATAAATAAATTTAAAATATATTATATGCAAAATGTATAAATTAAAGAAAAACATATTTTGAAAAGATTCTTTATTTGATTATTTTATATGGTTTATTTTATTGTATTTCAACTCGAAAATATATTAGTAAGTAAATAAAAATTAATAATAAATTAAAATGTTTCAAACAAATCACTATATATTAATTAATTTTGAGGAAAAAATATAAAAAAAATTATAGAGTTACACAATGTATAGCACTAAATTAAAAATTATATAATTAAAATATTTATAGTAATATCAAATACATTTATAAAATAGAAAAATATCCGCACGGACGTGCGGGTTAAAATCTAGTAACAACTTAAAATGAAAACAAATGAAAGTAAATCGCATCAGTATATTTGTAAGACTCAATAATAAGGTTTCCAAATTATAACTTCTTCAACAAACAAATTTTTGTTAAAGGACGGTTGGAGATAAATGTTATTGTTCAAGCAATAAAGCAATAAGATCGTGTAATTAAAGTTATGCGGGACACAATAGTATCAAATATCTTATAATTTTCCAAAATCTACTATTTGTACTTCCTAAACACTCAAATAACTAGTGTAAAATGGAATCAAATCACAGTGATCTTATTTATAGGAACAATCATTAATGTCTTCATATCTTAACTTCTTTAAAAGTTTTTTTTGTAATTATCTTTTTAACGTATTTTAATTTACCCCCCAAAAAATTGTTGATTTAAACTTTAGATATTCACAATAATAACAAACAAATATTTTGGAATATTTCTAATAAGATTTGACATCTTTAAAGCAATTCGTCAAGCAATATAATAATAAAAATAAACTAATAGTAGCATAAAAATAAATTTTAGTATTCTCTAATGTCATTTTCTTCATTTGTAATTAGTAAAAATTTCATCAAAATAAAAAAATACAATTAATAGTTTAATTATCTTTAAGTAATACCTAAAATTATATAAAAAATTTGATATTTCATCAAAAAGTTTTTGAAATACTCTCATATATCTCTTGGTCTTTTTTCTGGTCAACTGGTGTTGGGTCACATGTTAGTAGTGGTTTTCTGATTATTATCGGATTTATCGGGTTTTTAACTAATGGTTTTTCATTAAATCCAAACCTTATTATGTATGGGTCAACGGATTTACTAGTTCAACCACAGGGTCCGAGTCGGGTATGAAAACACTGAATAAAATTAATGACACATATATGAGTATTTATAACACAAATATGTAGATCAAAATTCAAAAAACAAATAGTACATAATACCAACTAACATTTTTACCCAAAAATCAAACTCGCTTTTTTAAAGCGAGTGTCAAAATCTAGTACTTCTCTTAAAATGCATAACTAAAATGAAATAATAAAATATTAATGTACTCCATGTAGAATAGTTTATGTGTTATTTTGTTTTTAAAGATAAGAATGGAAGATGGGTGTTAAGGGGCAGAGGGTAAATGCTTATGCATCTTTAATTTTTATTTTTATAAAATGTATTGTAGTTTTCACTGTGAATATAAAACGTATTTTATTGTTTACATTCAAAAATAAAGAATTCTCTTTCGAAAATAAGTTTTTGTAGTTTTCGTTTTGTATATAATAATTTTCACAGTTTTCAACTAGAAATATGCTGAAATGATATTTTTATTTTGTGTTAATTGGATTATTATATTTTTCAAGTCTCATATATCAACATTCATTAAAAAAATTGGAAATCAGGGAACATTTTATTTTTTTCCTTCAATGAATTATGAAAAATTTATTATTTAAAAATAAATTAGAATTTATATTCACTAATACTTAGGAGAAATTTACTAATTCTCTTCAATTATCTTATGACACATGCATGAATTTTTTTAATTAATTAATTTTATATTTTATGTAAATTCCTTATATATTAATTTTGAAGAACATTAAGAGAGAAAAAAACTTGCATTTGTAAGTTAATTGCACTCATACCATCTGACGTGTCACTCTCTTAGTCATTCTCAGCTTCATTAAGGAAATACCCTATAACTATTAGAATATTTACATGTTATACCACATAGAGGCTTTGGTACAGACTAAATTAAAGAAGATATATATCTAAAAAATGCTTATAACAATTTATTTTAAGATTCTCGTCTGCATTATTTCCTATTCGCCTGAACAAAGAATGTAATCCAAACACACAATTTCCGACAAAGTGAATCATCATCTAGATTACTATAAAGAATCATAACCAAACAATTGTAACATCCCACTCACTCCCACCATTTTTTTTTCCCAACCCCCACCTACTAACCTCACTCCCCTCCACCCAAATCCCATTTGCAACCAGCAAGAGAAGAAAAGAGAAGAAGAGAGGAGAGAGAGAGAGAAAGGAAGAAAGAAAAAGAAAGAGGAGGAGGAGGAGCACTCGCCGGAGCTTGTAGCCGGAGTCATCACCGCCAAGATCGAGCCCGTAGCGTCACCACCGATCGCAACCGAAGGTAATCACCGGAAACCGCCTTAGTTTTAAGTTTAGTTTCGGCCGTTTTAGTAAATCCACCATAACTTTCAAACCGTGACGAATCTGGTAAATCCGAGACCACCATCGCGTTCCTCTCGTCGAGAAGAGTCCGTAGACACCAGAATCGCCCCGATCGGGCACCGGGGTGGCCCACACTCGCCGCCGGAAGTTTCGTCGGCAAGAGAGTGGATCTCACGCGCCGCCGCTCTGCGCGCGCGTGGATCTCACGCGCCGGCGCCGAAGCCCATTCGCCGGTACGCGTGGATCACACGCGCCGCCGCCGGATCTCACTCGCCGCCGCGCGTGGACTACACGCGCCGCCGTTGACAGGCGCGTTGACCGGCGTTGACTTTGACCAGCAGTTGACTTTTGACCGTTTGTCCGTTTTGACCCGTTCGAAAGGCGTTCTGACTCGATTTTTCGTTCTGGTTTCAGATTTGGAGTCTGTTTGATCCCCAGGAGTCCACAAGTACCACTTTCCCATATTGCTAAGGTGAGGGTCTATTCCACAAATCCCGAACAAGTATTAGAACTCGTCCTATTGTCGTTTAGTTCGAAACATGTTCCGTCTGATTGAAATCGAGTCTTGCGTGGTAGTTAGTTCATTCATTGTAAACCGGAATTAGGGGTCTAGAGGATTCAACTATTGATATGATTGAGTGATGCTAAGTGATGCTATATATATATGTACGTATACATAGTTATGAGTAGGGACTATGTGTGAGAGCGGGAGTTCGGAGATGTCCGAGCCACCAGTGCAGAGACGTCTGTGCTTCGTCACGAGGACTGGCCGCCAGCACAGAGATCGTCTGATGCCACTTCGCTACGAGCCGCCGGTGCAGAGATCGTCTGGGACTGCTTCGCCACGGGAATAGGCCGCCAGCCCAGAGATTGTCTGTGACTGCTACGCTACGAGCCGTAGGATAAGAGATCGTCTGGTGACTGCTTCGCCACGGGTAGAGGCCGCCAGCTCAGAGATTGTCTGATGCCACTTCGCTACGAGCCGCCGGTGTAGAAATCGTCTGTGACTGCTACGCCACGAGAATAGGCCGCCGGTACAGAGATTGTCTATTACTGCTACGCTACGAGCCGTAGGATAAGAGATCGTCTGAGACTGCTTCGCCACTAGGATGAGTTGCCGGTACAGAGACGTCTGTGATTACTTTGTTATGGTTTGGGACGTGATACAGAGATGGCTGCATTCGACACGGGGTTAGGGTGCGGGGGTACAGAGACATACTATACTAGCCACGCGTAGCATATTTATATATCCGTAGAGGAGAATGCAGAGCGTATGGCTTATCTATGTGCTGTCATTGCATTGGTTGTTTTGTGTGATGTCCTAGACATCGTGTTTGTTCATGTTAGTGCTAAACTTCCATAGTGGGAGTTCTTTTACCCGAGTCAGTGGTTGCGTTTAGCATCCCATACCTCACTGAGTGACTTCCCCGTTGCTCACCCCTCATTTCTTTCCCCCTTTCAGGTGATACTGACGATCAGGATTGATCATATCGGGCTGGTGCTTTTGGGACTGTTTTCTTCGTTGTGTTTCAAACTTATCTTATAATAATACCGACTTTATTCGAGTTTTATGTACAATTTGGATTTAAGACATTTGGATTTTTATTTATAATTATTATATTGGAATTTCAGACAATAATATTATTATTATATTATTACGTGAGATGCGGGTCTCACAATTTTGGTATCAGAGCGGGTTCCATCCCGGCTCCGACCCGGGATGGCGATTCGTGGAGACCCTGTTACATCGATTTTTGAATCGGTTTTAAATGATTTTCGAAAATGTTTTTGGGAATTTGGGTATTTAAAAAAAAAAAAAAAAAATAGCACCTTTCCGTGAGTATTATTCCTTGAATGATGTTGGTATTCATTTACTTTGGAAGTTGATCGTTTTGTTTTCCTTTCAGATGCCGCCACGGAGGAGTGTTGGTCGTCCCCGGACCGTTAGGGTTGCTCGAGATGCAGGAGATGAGCATGTACCGCTCGCAGCTTTGCCAGATGTTGTTCAGCCAGTTGACCAGGATGCCTT
This sequence comes from Moricandia arvensis, assembly GCA_905132765.1. Classification (NCBI taxonomy): domain Eukaryota; kingdom Viridiplantae; phylum Streptophyta; class Magnoliopsida; order Brassicales; family Brassicaceae; genus Moricandia; species Moricandia arvensis. Next base: position 4,223 of record CAJHQP010013007.1, on the reverse strand, counting down.
GAGGCAGATGGTGCAGGATGCAGCTCGTCAGGCTGCGCAGGAGGCTGTTCAGCAGGTTGCTCAGGAGGCAGCTAGGCAAGCTGCTCAAGCAGCCGCTTTAGAGGTTGCACGTCAGATGGGTGCAACTCAGCATGGACCCCATGGTCCACAGATTCCAGTTCAGCAGCCTCATGTTCCACAGTTTCCAGGGGTTTATCAGGTTCCACCGCCGCCACCTCCTGTTTCAGTGCGGGCTCCTGAGGTTAATGAGCAGCTGCTTAGAGTGCTGGAACAGTTGAGATATGTTGATTTGGAGAAGTTTGGGGGGAACCGTGGAACCTATTGTCGCTCACAACTGGAGGCATAGGTTGTCAACTTGCTTGGAAACTATTGACTGCCCACTCCGACTATGCCTTAATGTTGCTGTGTTATACTTGCGTGGAGATGCAGCAACATGGTGGGATGGGATACGACGTTTACATACTGGAGAGTTGACGTATGAGTTCTTTCTCCATGAGTTCGACAGGAAGTACTTTCCCAGGGAAGCCTTACACCAGCAGAAGAACGACTTTGAGCATCTGCGACAGGGTAGCAGGTCAGTCAGGGAGTACGAGTTAGAGTTCAGCCGACTTCGCATTTTCGCTAGGGATGGCATGTTGGAGGAAGACTTGATCAGGAGATTCTTGGATGGAATGCGGGTTGATCTTCGGGGCAGATGCAGTGTGGTTACTTACACTCGTTTGGAAGATTTAGTCGAGAAGGCTGCTGTGCAAGAGGCATGTATTGCCGAGGAACAGAGATTCTCCAGGACCGTCCAATCTAGGCCGGGAAGGACGCACGAACCACCAAAGAGGACTTGGGAGGATACGACCATCAGTTGCTACAGGTGTGGCATGAGGGGCCACAGAGGCAGGGATTGTTTGCGTAGGCCGTTGGGCGATCAGAGGGCACTACCCCCACCACCACCAGTAGCACGGGCAGTGCCAGCAGTCGCACCATTTGCACCAGGAGCTTGTTACGCTTGTGGCCAGCCTGGCCATTTCGCCAGGGATTGTCCGACTAGAGGACCTCCAGCCAAGCGTCCAGCCATCGCTCCACGTGTCCACGCCTTGGGAAGGATCGATGGAGCTGAGCCGATACCTGGTATGTACTCTCATCTTATTCGTTGAAGCTTTTGGTTTTCTTTTGTGGTTGTCATGTGTAGTTAGAGAAACCGTTGTGTAGAATCAGTTTTGGTTGTAGGAGAGCCAACTCACACTCTATTTGACACGGAAGCTCTTCCAGGATGATATTGGGAAGTCAACTCCTGACTTGAATTCGGGACGAATTCCTTTGTAGTGGGGGAGAATTGTAACATCCCACTCACTCCCACCATTTTTTTTTCCCAACCCCCACCTACTAACCTCACTCCCCTCCACCCAAATCCCATTTGCAACCAGCAAGAGAAGAAAAGAGAAGAAGAGAGGAGAGAGAGAGAGAAAGGAAGAAAGAAAAAGAAAGAGGAGGAGGAGGAGCACTCGCCGGAGCTTGTAGCCGGAGTCATCACCGCCAAGATCGAGCCCGTAGCGTCACCACCGATCGCAACCGAAGGTAATCACCGGAAACCGCCTTAGTTTTAAGTTTAGTTTCGGCCGTTTTAGTAAATCCACCATAACTTTCAAACCGTGACGAATCTGGTAAATCCGAGACCACCATCGCGTTCCTCTCGTCGAGAAGAGTCCGTAGACACCAGAATCGCCCCGATCGGGCACCGGGGTGGCCCACACTCGCCGCCGGAAGTTTCGTCGGCAAGAGAGTGGATCTCACGCGCCGCCGCTCTGCGCGCGCGTGGATCTCACGCGCCGGCGCCGAAGCCCATTCGCCGGTACGCGTGGATCACACGCGCCGCCGCCGGATCTCACTCGCCGCCGCGCGTGGACTACACGCGCCGCCGTTGACCGGCGCGTTGACCGGCGTTGACTTTGACCAGCAGTTGACTTTTGACCGTTTGTCCGTTTTGACCCGTTCGAAAGGCGTTCTGACTCGATTTTTTCGTTCTGGTTTCAGATTTGGAGTCTGTTTGAGCCCCAGGAGTCCACAAGTACCACTTTCCCATATTGCTAAGGTGAGGGTCTATTCCACAAATCCCGAACAAGTATTAGAACTCGTCCTATTGTCGTTTAGTTCGAAACATGTTCCGTCTGATTGAAATCGAGTCTTGCGTGGTAGTTAGTTCATTCATTGTAAACCGGAATTAGGGGTCTAGAGGATTCAACTATTGATATGATTGAGTGATGCTAAGTGATGCTATATATATATGTACGTATACATAGTTATGAGTAGGGACTATGTGTGAGAGCGGGAGTTCGGAGATGTCCGAGCCACCAGTGCAGAGACGTCTGTGCTTCGTCACGAGGACTGGCCGCCAGCACAGAGATCGTCTGATGCCACTTCGCTACGAGCCGCCGGTGCAGAGATCGTCTGGGACTGCTTCGCCACGGGAATAGGCCGCCAGCCCAGAGATTGTCTGTGACTGCTACGCTACGAGCCGTAGGATAAGAGATCGTCTGGTGACTGCTTCGCCACGGGTAGAGGCCGCCAGCTCAGAGATTGTCTGATGCCACTTCGCTACGAGCCGCCGGTGTAGAAATCGTCTGTGACTGCTACGCCACGAGAATAGGCCGCCGGTACAGAGATTGTCTATTACTGCTACGCTACGAGCCGTAGGATAAGAGATCGTCTGAGACTGCTTCGCCACTAGGATGAGTTGCCGGTACAGAGACGTCTGTGATTACTTTGTTATGGTTTGGGACGTGATACAGAGATGGCTGCATTCGACACGGGGTTAGGGTGCGGGGGTACAGAGACATACTGTACTAGCCACGCGTAGCATATTTATATATCCGTAGAGGAGAATGCAGAGCGTATGGCTTATCTATGTGCTGTCATTGCATTGGTTGTTTTGTGTGATGTCCTAGACATCGTGTTTGTTCATGTTAGTGCTAAACTTCCATAGTGGGAGTTCTTTTACCCGAGTCAGTGGTTTGCGTTTAGCATCCCATACCTCACTGAGTGACTTCCCCGTTGCTCACCCCTCATTTCTTTCCCCCTTTCAGGTGATACTGACGATCAGGATTGATCATATCGGGCTGGTGCTTTTGGGACTGTTTTCTTCGTTGTGTTTCAAACTTATCTTATAATAATACCGACTTTATTCGAGTTTTATGTACAATTTGGATTTAAGACATTTGGATTTTTATTTATAATTATTATATTGGAATTTCAGACAATAATATTATTATTATATTATTACGTGAGATGCGGGTCTCACAACAATATAACTAGAGCACGTCAGAACTGCCTATAGTTATTTTTAAACAATAATTTTCAACGATATATGTATATATATACATATATATATATATATTTCATCCATGATCAAGCTTTTAGGTATAACTAGGTAGAAAGCATGTTTAAATGATTGCTTCATTCCATTTTTCTACACTATACTTCTGTGTATAGTGTTACAGAATACTTATTTGCATAATTTAATGATTGTGTATGATTTCAAAACAACTTTCATTGTTCATTCTCAATTCAAAAACACCTTCATTGTTCATACTATGTTCATTATTAAATTCTCTATCAAGGGTCATGCCTCTGAATCTTGGTGTATATGTACCAAATTATTTGTCTGGTTAAACTCTAATAAAGTATGTAAACCAAAGTATTTGCTTTGGCTATGTTTGGTTCACTCTATTAAAGTGGTGACATTTTCACAGTTATAATGTTATGTTCTGCTGCATTTAATTTTACTGTAAACATAACGCATTGTCGTTTTCATATAATACTTTTGTTTTGTGAATTACAAAAAATTGTTTTGGTTTAACCATGAAAATCCTTCATCCGGTTTATTTGTGTTTAATTAGGTAGATACAACCTTTAAAAATAAACATATTTTAACTGATTTGTGTATTACATAAAGAAACTTATCATTATATTTAAACTTGGTGTGTAATTTTTAGGTCTGATTGACAAGTCAAAATTTGCAATAGTGATACCAATATTGAAACATTTAATGTAGAATTTTCATTTAAATCTAATTTTATTTATTTGTCTCATAAGTCTATATAGTTTATTTCCCAAGTAATATGGTCTAAGAAGTTGTGAAATCTAAATTATTCGAAAAATTTTTAACCCTAGAAAATTATATTACTATAAGGACCAAAACCAAACCATTAATTTTTAAATAGTCATACATTTCA
>CAJHQP010013006.1:0-10384 GCA_905132765.1 Moricandia arvensis | reverse complement strand
CTCTGTAAGTGATGATACATGCACACATCAAATTCATGCGGATCTGTCAGCCTGCAAACAAGAAGGAGACATGGCGGAGATTTATTTTAGCAAGTTAAAAGTGATGTGGGATGACCTTGCTGATATGGAAAAAAGTTTCACGTGTTGTTGCGGGGATGCAGACTGCGCCGCCATGACCAAATACGAAAAACAAAAGGAGAAAAATCCGGGTTCATCAATTTCTCATGGGCCTAGACACATCTCGATTTGGAACCACAAGATCCAACTTACTCAGCAGAGACACTGAATTGAACCTTGACTTTGTTTATTCTCAGATTGTTCAGGAAAGAACGACATCTCAATGTCATGAGATCCAATGGAGAGCGAATTCCAGTGATGGGTCTTTCAGCTCTTACGCAACCACCATCCAGTGCTGCAGTACAATTCAACTTACCATCCTCAGCTTGCACTCATTGCGGGAAGACCGAACATGACTCTGCAAACTGCTTCAAAATCATTGGTTTTCCAGAGTGGTGGGCTGATAAAAGAAAGAAAAATGGTGGACGTGGCATAGAGAAAGGTGGTCGTGGTCGAGGAAGAAACTCAGGATTCCGTGCAAACAACATTCAAATCGGTGAGTCTTCAACCGAGACAAAAGCTCCTGGAATCCCCAACTTCAAACAAGATCAATGGGCATCTTTGGCTAATTTCCTGAACAATCAGAAACCAAACAACTCTGATAAGCTCTCAGGTAATACAAATAAACTGTTTATATCAGGCAAATACAGCCGCTATGACATCATCATAGACTCTGGTGCTTCACACCACATGACTGGCGACATATCTTTGCTCACAAATCATTCTTCCATCGATCCAATGCCGATAATTTTGCCTAATGGACAACTAACATGGGCAACACAACATGGAAGCTTAGAATTGGGCAGGCGCCTAGTGCTCAACACTGTCTTCTATGCTCCTATCTATTACCTTGATCTCAGTTGCCTCAGTTATTACGAGATGTTGCTGGTTATGTGCTTTTTACGAATCGGTTTTGTGTGATACAAGACCTAACTTCGAAGACTTTGATTAGTGCGGGTGAAGAACGAGATGGGGTCTAGCACTACACTGGTTCAGTTGAAGCTCAGGCTAGTCACATTGGTAGATCACAGCCCCGAGAGCTATGGCATCGCAGGCTCGGTCATCCTTCATCAAAAGTTCTTTCTATTTTATCGCATATTGGAGTTTTTTCAAATAAGGAGTTTGAGAAGTCTTGTGACATTTGTGTACGGGCCAAAAAAAACTCGAGATTCATTTTCAACAAGTCTAAATAAAGCGGATTGCAGTTTTGGTTTAATACATTGTGATCTATGGGGTCCTTACAAGACACCCTCCTCTTGCGGTGCGAGATACTTTTTCACCATCGTAGACGATTACTAAATAGCATTATGGGACAATTCTATTGCTCGGAAAGAAAGAAGCTCCTCATGCCTCTTAAAAAATTCTTCGCTTTCGTAGAAAGACAATTCAGTACCTGTATCAAAGTCATTCGGAGCGATAACGGGTCTGATTTTCTTTGCCTCAAGCAGTTATTTGCCGAAAAAAGGAGTTATTCATCAGACCTCATGCGTTGAGACACCTCAGCAAAATGGAAGGGCAGAAAGAAAGCATCGCCACATCTTAAAACGTCGCACGTGCTCTTCTCTTTCAAGCAAGTTTGCCGATTAAAATTATGGGGCGAGAGTTTCTTGGCAGCAACATACCAGATCAATCGTATTCCATCAACCATCCTCAGTAACAAATCACCTCATGAGCTTCTGTTTGGATCTCCTCCAGAGTATGGAAATCTCCGCAGATTTGGCTCCCTCTGTTTTGTAAGAAAAATCTCACGCAACAAAGATAAATTTGACGAACAGAGTACAAGATGTGTTTTTCTCGGTTATCCAGTAGCAAAGAAGGGATGGGTCGTCTATGATCTTCAGAACAACAAAACATTTATCTCCAGTGATGTTGTCTTCCATGAAGAATTTTTCCCATTCTCAGAGATCTCTAAACCAGAAGCTGAAGCTGCATCAGCTCCGTTAGTACCAACTCCTCATCCAGCAATTTTTGATGAATCTCTAACAATAGAACCGGCTCCTCCAACCCCGCCAGTACCAGTTGAATCGTAGGTTACTCCACCTGCTCAACAGGTTACTACAACCAGTCTCGTCGAATCTGAACAAGGGGGAGTCTCTTTCGCACATTCACAACGAAGAACAGAGGACCAAAACGTAGACACTGATGCTACTAGCTCGTCATCACTACCAGTACCAGATGATGAGCTAGGTAGAGGAAAAAGAGATCGCAAGAAATATTTCCTACTACAACGGTTTCACACTTATGCGGCAAGAGTTACTGAAGATACTCATCTCACTCCACTCTTCATTGATTCAGAGTCTTCAATTAAGTGTCTTTATCCACTAACCAATTACGTTTCTTGCCATCGTTTGTCTTCCTCTCAACAGGCATTCTTAGCAAATGTGGCTGCGGTTGTCGAGCCTGAGTACTTTAAAGATGTTGTTTAGTTCAAAGTATGGAGAGGTTCAATGGGTACTGAGGTTGTGGCGCTTGAAGATAGTCACACGTGGGACATAACAGACTTACCTCCAGGGAAGGTTGCGCTTGGCTGCAAATGGGTATATCGTATCAAGTTCAACTCTGATGGTACGATAGAACGTTATAAGGCACGTCTAGTGGTACTAGGAAACATACAAAAAGAAGGTGTTGATTACAAGGAGACATTCGCACCAGTGATAAAGATGACAACTGTCCATATATTGCTTGGGGTCTCGGCATCTAAAGGTTGGGAGCTCCATCAAATGGATGTACACAATGCCTTCCTCCACGCTGACTTAGAAGAGGAAGTATACGTGAAGTTACCTCCTGGATTTGAACAGGAAGTATACATGAAGTTACATCATGCAGCAAACAAAGTATGCAAACTAAGGAAATCTCTCTATGGCTTAAAACAAGCACCAAGGTGTTGGTTCGCGAAGTTATCTAAAGCCTTGAAATATTTCGGGTTTCATCCAAAACACATCTGATTATTCTCTCTTTACACTGACACGAGATAAGTCCATTGTCTATTTGTTGGTTTATGTAGATGATTTGATCATTGGGGGAAGTGATTCATGCCTCATCTCTAACTTCAAGTCCTATCTCAGTCGCTGCTTCCACATGAAAGACTTGGGAGTTTTGAAGTATTTTCTGGGCATTGAGGTCTCACGCGGAAAGGAAGGCATCTATCTCTCACAAAGAAAAATATGCTCTCAAAATCATTGAGGAATGTGGTCTTCTTGGCTCCAAACCGGTGGACACACTGATATAACAAAACAACAACCTCTCCAAAGATGAAGGTCCGTATTTCTCAGAACCAGCGGAATATCGTCGCCTTGTAGGGAGGTTGGTTTACTAACCAAGCCAGAGCTCAGCTACGCTGTCCACATACTCGCACAGTTTCTGAAAACCCCTCGTCAGAAGCATTGGGATGCAGCACTCAGGCTTGTACGGTATCTGAAGAAGAATCCGGGACAAGGGATACTTCTAAGCTCGCAAAATGACCTCACCATCTCTGCATATTGCGACTCCGACTGGGCCGCTTGTCCACTAACTAGGAGATCACTGACCGGCTATGTTATCATGCTTTGAAACACCATTGTCTCTTGGAAGACCAAAAAACAACACACAGTTTCTCGATCTTCAGCCGAGGCAGAATACCGTGCGATGGCCATGACTTATCAAGACCAAGGCAATACTCACCAGTCTCGGCATTGCTCAGCATCAACCAATGACTCAATTCTGCGATAACCAAGCAGCACTCCATGTCGCAGAAAACCCAGTCTTTCACGAGCGCATAAAGCATATCGAGGCAGATTGTCACTTCAAAAGAGATGGATTTCAAAACAAAACCATCATCACTGGTTACGTGAAGACAACAGAACAACTAGCAGACCTGCTCACCAAGACACTTGGCCGACAACAACTCAACTATCGACTGTCCAAGATGGGCATTCAAGATCTTCATTCACCATCTTGAGGGGGAGTATTACAATCTCGTATATATGTCAAGTAGAAATAGCTCTTTCCTTCTACGTCCCAATTATCTATAATCATGGGATTGCATATATTCTCTCTTATGTATATAACGATGTATTGAGCTCATAGCAATAACACAAAGAGGATTCTCTTCACTTTGGCAGATACAAAGTAAGTTTTTTTTTCCTCTAAAACATTCCATTGATAAAGTTGGAGGTAATACATAAGTGAAAAGCACTACGCTAGCGAGTAATCAAACTCCTAGAAACCTAAAGCTGACAGTATACAAGTTCATACTCTGGAGACTTAAGCCGGCAAATTTGAACAACATCTCCGGAAAACTAAATAGAACAAAAGTTAAAAGAAAATCCAATCATAGAAACTAGATCAAACACCAAAACGCCCAAGCAAACGGATCTACCGGATGAGGAACGAAGAATTAAGCACACACCACAAAGTAAGCTAATGAGTAACTAGATTTTAAATGTGTTTGCCTTAATACCACGTATTTGTTTGTCATGTGATGTTACTTTATGTTAAGCAATTTTTACCAATGATGGACCTAAACAAAATAGTTTTCATTTATTGCTACTTTATAAACTATTAAATGATTAGTAGGTCAAAATAAAATTTTAGAAAACCAAACAACTAAAAAAATTAGTAAAAATATCATATTTCAAACATAAATAACTACATAGCCTAAAATTAATTAATTATATCAAATTTAAACCATTTAAAAAATTAAATATCAAAGTCAAATTGAATATTTTGAAAAAATAAAACACCGCAACTAAACAACTCAAAAATAAAAACAGAAATTAAAATATTTAAAATAGACTAGAAAATAAAAAAAATACTTATAAAAATACCCAAATAGTTATACTTTAGGTTTTTTATATATATTCATGTTGGCGCATAGGTGAGGATGAGTCATCTAGTATAGTAAGTTACCCATGACGTATTTGAACAAACTGCACTTAAGCATCACTTTTCATCACTACTATCTTTAGCAGGATACACCGCCTAAAACCACATGATTAGGAAGACTTTGGACACAAACATATTTGCTACACCTTCTGATCAAAATTTTCTGCAACAACAAAACCTCCACTAATGTATTTAAAACCCATTGATAGTTAAATTTAAATGGGCCTCATACCATCTAACCCATGATACGCATTTGCTCTGATTCACTTGCTGCTTGTGATATATTATCTAGAATCCTTGATATCCCTCATTTACTCAATTGTAAATCCATTAAATCACTACCCTTCTTTGTATTGAGATGTCTCCAAAACCGAAACATTCATAACGACAAAAGACTTTAATCTGTCTAAGAAGTCTTCTCGACTCATCAACTACCTTTTGAACATGACTTTTAGCCTGATGAGTATCTAACCATTAGCTAATATTTTTACTTGGGAAAACTTCCTCAGTATCCCCTTGTGATGCGAACATATATATCCAGAACTCCACATGTTATTTTCTATAAATGCAATCGCTTTTCCTGCATTTATAACCTTCATGAAGGTTCTTTCAATTCCATGAACTGAGCTTGAGATGATCCTCCTTGTGGAGAACTGAGCTTAAGATGAGCCTACTTGTGGAGAACAAGTCTTACCCATCCCGAGATTAAAAAACCGTAAGACCAGTCTCTACAATCCCTGCAGCCCAGCAATTATTTCAATGTCTTGTACCAGCTTCTTACTTTGCTTCATCTCACCCTTCTTCATCTACACAGCTCATTATTTCAGTATCTTTCTCTCTCTCTTGGTACTTTCATCCTTTCAGCTAAACTAAGTACTTCACCACTTTTAACTTGCATCATACTATTCTCTGATTTAAGGCAAATCAGATTTCGTGTTTCCAGTATACTCATGATACATATGTCGTTTTACTTGTCTTGCCTACAAGTTACCTTATGTAAGAATCCTCTTACAAATCTCCTTATGATGCACTTGGTACTTGTTAGCTGGTCTTAACAATTCCTAGCGTTGACACACTGAACATATCTACGATATTTTCTTATCATGAAATCAACTTCTCTCCAAGCTTTTACTCTCTTAAGATGTCCAAGTTTCTAAACGAAACATTTATCAATTGAATCAATCAAAACATCTTCTAAAATAAATAAAAACAGTGACTCAGTTCACAAGGAACCAAATTATATATATCAACAATGCATCATTCCTAATTTATAATATCAGTAGCTCCACCTAAATCAAATAAATTTTTAGAAGTACCATGTCTCTGTAAAATTAACTAAGTTTCTGAACTTTTTCGTTGTTCCTTGAATATGTGTCCTTAATCATATCGCTTCATCCAAGCTTGTGATGATCCTGAGATACTCCCTTACAGCTTTTTCCATGTCAAACTTGATCTCATGACGAGTTTTTCTAGCTGTAACTTTACCTGCAACACTATCATGAGTGTGCAAACTCCACCAAAAAACCTTAGGTACTTGCATCCTTCTTCTTCTCAGACCTGAATCATGACTTGTCCAAGCCTGATGTTCTGACCTTGTCAAGCCTGCAAGTTTCTCCTTTTGATTTTGAACTTCGATTCTTTTCTTAGAGCTCCACCTTAAAGACTATGGCCGTGAGACCAAAACCGGCATCACTTACTTCCTCTGAGTCTATTCATCTGGGACTTCTGACTTAAACTATAATGAAGATTCTTCTAAGGTAAACTTACACACACTTATGCTAGCTGTTGTAGTGAATTTATGCTTCTTGAACAAGTGTTGTGTAGCTATATGTCGCATACCCTTCATTCTTAGGATTACAATAGGTATTAACAACTTGTTCAACCAGATTCTGCCTGCGTATTTTCCTCTTCCTTTGATCATAATCTACAAGCTAAGTCTAATCTTGAATCGCCTTATCCCTTAGGTTGTCCATGTGACTCACACGACCTCTCCAAAGCTGCTACATGTCGTTACACACTTTGACTTTTCTCTAGCTGGTTCTTCTTGGAGATACAACCTGTTTATGACACACTAACTTGGTGACTCTTCTGGCTTTTCTTCTCACATCCATAAACTTTCCTTAACACTGCCTATCTTTCAGAATCATCTTTGGTTTGTCACACATGAATATAGTGATGTGATTGAGACTAAAATTCCACTGATTCTTCTTCTTCAGAAACGATCCAGCTAATGTTAATGCTAGCTTGAAGCTCTTGCTAAATCTAAATGACCACTGCCTCAAACCAGAAGCTCTTTGACTCAATCCTTAACCAACCTCAACAACACATAGACATCAACTTCTTATCCTGATAACTTTCCTTTACAGCAACCTGAATGAACACCTTATCTTGAACATCACCTTGCACTGCTGATGTTTCCAACAGAACATGCCGCTTAGCTCAACTTGCTAAGAAGACTTTCGACGCAAAGAATATTTGCTCAACCTCTGCTCAAACAAATCATTAACTTTATGCGATTGTGATAACTTTGTAGACCCATTTTCTTACCTCTTATGACCTGAGATACCAAAACAAACTACTGCTGAATCCCATACATAAAACTCGAAAACATGCATGTTTCTATCCTGAATCCGACTCTGATTTAAACCACCACCTTTCCAACAGAACTCCACCTTGAACAATAAACTCCTTGTTCTCGCAGATTCATTCCAGCATATATATATTATGTGTTACGCCAAACACAAATCTGCAAACAAAACATGAATCATAGATAACACCTTTCAAGAGTTTATATTTCTTGAAACTGAATTCTACACTTGTCCAGGTTGCACCAATGTTGATTTAACTAAACAACCTGTTCAACCAAGACAATACCAAAACAAAACAAAATCTCTGCTCCAAGGTCTTGTTAACCAACAAATCACACCAAACAACCTTCTTAGAAAATCATACTGCATTCCCTCTGAAAATATCAGCCTTGTAGTATCTTGTTCTCTGATCATTTACCTAACTATAGACTCTCATAATCACACATAGACGAACCTCACATCAGCTGAACTTGTCCAAAACTCAGTCGAAATACTGAGGCTTTAAGAAGCGCTTAACTTTTGTTTTATAAAACATGTTACATTATTTACTTCAACCATTTTGCAGCACCCTTCACTCTGGCTAAAGAATATCATATTGATACTCGAACAACCATGAGACACTCATATAATTTAAGGTTCTAAGCCTTCCACTAGTTCCATAAATTCTGTGAGATACCGAGATGAAATAACCCAGAGATTAAAACACCACCTGCGACTGATATACCAAGCAGATTGAACCCAAGAGCACCATGAAATACCTCCCTAAATCTTTGATAATCCCATACAAAACCATTGCGAAACACCTTATGTTCCTCTACGCTTATAATTCCAATAAATTTGCAAGACATGAAAAAACCCGAGACTCCAATTCATAGTCAAAAACGCCTTGTAACTACAGATCAATGACAGCTCCGAACCTCTCTTTCTTGTGCTAGAAGCATGCCACCATCTCAACTTGTGAGTAACCTGAAATTCTTCTCATATATTAACAGTTTTTTGTACCGTTGGAGAACTTTAGAGAAAACATGATTACATAACCTAGAAATCATCTCAACTTATTCAAACTTACTTGTGAATCTTTCCTCCATAAACTTGTACAACTACAGCCAAGAACGTCCACTGTTTACTTCTTTTCTTGTAAACCTAAAACCTCTTTCACCTGATCTTGATCTCGGCATGTCCTCTAATTTATACCCAAATCAGATTTCCACGTGTGGTTCTACACGTGACCACCAGCTTCCATTAAATCATGAGATTTTTCTGTCTTGCTTGGAAGCTTCAACACATGTCACCAATTCTTCATATGCTTCTTCTTCTTATGAGAAGTGTTGTCAACTACTAATCTGTTAATCAACGAGTCTAAGCTATGATACCACTTTGTAGGAGATTGATGCTTCAATCATGTCCCAAAATTACTCAATGATTCACATATATTCATGACACAAGACTTTTCACCCAGTTCAGGGCTGCACCGCTACATCTAGGGTGGATATGGGATCCACAACATCCACTATGAAATATCTGAAAACACTTACGATGTGGTTTACAAGATCATTAACTCTCTTGGTCTCGGTTAGGCAATCCGAGAGAGTACATAGAGAATACAAGAGAAGAACATGGCTAAGAAGTAAGCCTCAAATAACATATCTATCTCTAGCTTACTCTATCTCTTAATGAGACGCAACAAATTCCTCCACAGAGGCTTAGAGGCTTTTGTCGTGACCTATCCTTCCTTGTATGCACTTTATTAATGAGCTTTTTTGACCAAGCCTATAGTTCATACAACTGTAATTTGTGCAAGCTGGCTCAACTTAAACACATCTGATGGGATTAACCAAACTCACAATCATCAACGAAACTACAATTGACGACTTATGAGCTTTTTTAACTAACATAAATCACATTTTCTTTTAAAAATCAAATTTAGAAAAGTATTTTACCAGATTTGAATCATGTTACAAACAAAACAATGCTATCAATACATACCAACAACTATATATCTATATATATATAATTGTAATCACATTCTTATATTTTGTTGTCAAGGATTTTAGATAGTCAAGATTGATGAAGATGTTATAAAGTCATTTTATCATTAGGTGCAAGTGTACAACAGCGAGCTATGCGGGATATGACTTGCCAATTTATTTGGACAAAGAGAATATTTTTATCATCGAGAAATGTTCATTTAAAGCACTTCCTTTGAAGATAATTTTAGATGAGTATAGAACTAATCAAATCAAAACGTTAATATGGCCATATTAACTCCCACAAAATATTATGAACCAACTTTTCATCTGCATAATACCACCTACTACAAAAACTTAAACAGAGAAAACCTTATTTGAAGTAATCCGACAAATCTTTAGAGAAATTTTGGTTAATCCTAAATCGGTAATCGCTTCTATAAACAGATCAATAAAAATATAAAAGAGAAAAAGGCAATATTCCATTTTAATGAAATCTATTGACGAGATGGGGAACAATGATACTAGTTTGAATTCTTAAGAAAAAAAACATGTAGTCAGTGAGGTAAAAACTAGTCATTCATCTCTTTCTCTCTTTTTGTCTTTCGATTATCTTTATTTTATGGGCGATTGCCTCTTTCTCTTTCTGATTTCTCTCATGGTACATCATTATTGCTATGCGCTTGTAAAGTCGTCGGCGAGGCGGTTAGCAGCTACGTTCGCACCACGAATAGATCTTGAGTCCTGCTAACCGTTCCATCGTGTCTGTCAGAGATCTTTTGGGCGCGTATGTAAAGGGGATAGCTGAAACACCCCAACCTGGAAATATTTGAAAAACCACGTTGAAAA
>CAJHQP010013005.1:0-10384 GCA_905132765.1 Moricandia arvensis | reverse complement strand
GATTCGCGTCAACGAATTTCTACGTGGGCGACAGTTTTTGGCCTGACGTGGCATGAAAAGTAATGGCATTCTTGTAAATTACGTTTTTCGCCACAACATGATAGAAGGGCACGCTGGGCATTTAAAAAAATGTCAGTAATAAAAAAAAATTTGTATTCTCTAGCCTTTTGTACTAGAATGTGTGCTCAATGAGTCAACTTCCCTTGATAAAATGCACATTTTTACCTATGGATCCCGAGCTCTCCACTTATCACCTCGACCTCGTCACTCATCTTGTTCTTAGTCTAGCTTAGTTTGATTGTAGTCCATATACCTTGTAAAACCATTTAAACATCAATTTATAAAGTCTATTTTCTTCAACTTGAGCTTGATTACATCTTTGTTTTCTGAAGATATTGTTGCCCATAAAGTTCTTCTTCCCAAATCTAGTTACAAACACTACCAAATACATATTGTGGATTTTAGGATCCACATTTTGGTGCCGTCTGTGAGGAAGATAAACGATAAAGTATCCTCGCTAAGAATCCGATTTAAGGTTCATCAGCATGATCAAGGATCACACGCTCA
The DNA here is from genome assembly GCA_905132765.1 of Moricandia arvensis. Lineage (NCBI taxonomy): Eukaryota > Viridiplantae > Streptophyta > Magnoliopsida > Brassicales > Brassicaceae > Moricandia > Moricandia arvensis. The sequence goes on along the minus strand of CAJHQP010013005.1, from coordinate 9,817 downwards.
TCCTTCTAGTTATACCAAATCACGAAACGACGACGTTGATCGGCCTAGATCTGACACAAGAAATGAAATCAAAACTCTGGGACGATCCATCATAGTCTGAGCATTGGCGTACTGGATGAAGTGCAAACAAGACAATACAAGCACGAAAGACCGCCAATGCACGCTTCAGCGGACCAGACAAAAAGACAACCTTAACAGCGACTGCGCGAGAACCCACTGAAATTTCAAGCCCTTGGTGATGTGGACATCAAATCAGCATCAACCCTGGAGGGAGAAATCAAGAGAAAGTCAGTACATAACATGAAACTGAAGCAAGCTAAAGAAACCAACCATGACATAGGTGCACTCAAAACGCCATATCTTGCAAACTAAGAGGATTTTATCCATGAAACCAAATTTCATAGATTATATAGTCAAAAAGAGCACGCGAAAAATTGGTTTCATATAAAAAGAAATAATGGTTTAAAAGATATGTCATTTTCAAGTCAAAGGTAGTCCGACTTGCCTTATTTGGAAGATCAGAAGCATATATTATGTAAAACTTATTATTGGCGTCCAGGAGAGGTCAATAGACATCAAGAAGATATATACAATGATCCAGGAGGAGTATAAATGTTCCTATCATGCACCAGAACTCATTGGAACAAGAGGATCTTCAGTTTTGTTAACTTGCCTTTTTCGGCTGCATTCACATTATGAAGAACAAAGCACCAATGGCAATTTCCTTTCTTCAGATGAGTTTTGAAGCTTCATTCAAAGAATCTGGACACTCCTAGACGACCTCACTTCATGCCAAAGCTTTCCAGCATCCGAAAGTCCAAAAGAATTCCCTCTCATCCAGCCATACTCCTTAGAACACACTCCTAACAGCTAATTTTGGGATTTTCTTGCTTTTCTTGGTTTTGATTCCTTTTATTTTCATTTGGAACGTTAGTATCTTTATTCTTGAGAATTATATAAGCTCTTTCTAGTTATAAATTCTAAATCACCCACAAATTAATAACAAAAGTATTTTTTTCTTTGTCTTTGCAAGAAAGTCTATGTTCTTAAGTCTTTAGTTGTGTGTGAGAAGCAGCAACCAGAGCATCGATTTATCAAGCTCTTTCCATCGATTTTGAGGTGTCCATCGATCCACCAGATTGTTTGATTCAATAATAAATCCACCCATCTTCATCCACTTCTCTTTTTGGGTTAATTATACAACCAAACAAACTGAATCCATCCTCCACTTCAATCATCAACCATCCATCAAGATTAGTAAGTTGGTTATTCAACCATTTGCTTGTCTTCCATCTTTCATTCTATCAAGGATTGTAGTATTCGTACATCATCTGGTATAAGATCTTAAAAGCTTCTGAATCAGGTTCTATATATCCGTTTTATCTTCTTCTTTTTTGCAGTTGTTTCATTTTAAAAATCACAAAAATCATAAAAAAATCGCTTTGCTTTGTTTCTGCTATTGCTATCTTATTTCCAGAAAAAAATAGAAAACCAGAAAAATTGTGTTCCTAGTCTTTCTGTTGTTTATTTAATTATTTTAATACCATAAAAAGGAAAACCCATAAAAATTTTGATATTTGTTCATTTTTTGTTTTATTTTTATTGGTTTTGTGTTCTTGTCCATTTTAAATTGAAAACCAGAAAAAAAGGGATGTAAAAGGAAGTTCAATTTTGTGGTATATCATATAGGATTCAAAATAGTTCACTTCTCTAGTTTGCATTAATTTTTCCCAGCTCCCATTACCATTTTAGGATTGGTTGCATTCCATTTCCAAATTCAAAGTAAAGTCAAAAAAAATTATTAGGATCCATCTTGCCATATTTATTTCCTTGCATTTGAATTATTTCTTGCATAATTTCATAGCATACTGATTCATTTCGTGCATCATTGTTTTCAAAGAATAAAAAAGCATCATAACATATCAATTGCATATTCTATAGATTTCATTTAGTCCTTGTTCTGATTTATTTTGCTAACCATATTTGCTTTCACCCCATTTATCGCATTCAAAAAATAAAAAGATTATCCAAGCATATCATTTCGTGCATATCATACTAGACCATAATCATTGATCATTTGCATTCAAAAACCAAATAAAAAGTCATAAGTCGTGCATACACTATTTGTGTTTCATTCATAGCACCCTTGACTTATCCTTGTTCTCATTCTCTAAGCATATCATTTCATTTAGTCGGTCCACACTTGTCATATTAGCCTTTTAGTTTGCATTATATTCGGCCATATCATTGATAGAATTTTGTTTAAGTTTAATATTCAATCATTTCCCATATTTCACTTTTTCTTTAAAGGTTGTTTTCAGGGAAGCAAATGGCAAAAGAAGCTCACAATTCAACCATCATGATGGATCAGCTTATGGAAGCCATACAGATCATGAGTGATCGAATGACCCAGCTGGAACAGTCTGGTCTCGCACGACCAGAAGGAAGACATGGACTTGGAGATACACCAAGAACTGGATATGTGGAACCAAAGCCACCAGACCCTTCACAGATCATCCCACATCAAACTTCTAAAACTCAAAGCCATATACTTCATTCTTATTCTGATTATGGATCTGCCAAGAAAACTAATCTTTATACATTTTCAGGAAGAAGAAACTACCTAGAGTGGGAGAAAAGCCTAGATGAATGGTTCTTCTACAACAACATCCTGAAGAAAGATAGGTTAGCCTATGCTATTGACAAGCTCAGAGATTTTGCTTTCAAATGGTGGATACATCCACAAGATGAAAGATGGGTTTATAAAGAACCATCTATTACCACTTGGAGAGATCTTAAGGAAATCATGAGAGCTAAATTTGCACCAGAGTTTACCAATTCTCAAATCAGGAAACAATACACTAGAAAGTATCCAACTCGTGGTTCCCAAGAGGCAAGAAGAGAAGTACCACAAGAAGGTCAAAGAGACATGCTTCCACAAGTAAAATCTCAGCCAAAACAGAGACACAAATCTACCTATTGTCCAAGCCAAAAGGATGGCGTGATAATGACTATGGAGAAGAAGAAATTCTCAGCCAAAGCACAATGTGCAAAATAGATAGAAAACCAGAAAAAGCAAGTATTCAAGCAAAGGCTAAGGTAAGTCCTACAATTGATCAATTGGTTTATAATTCATTTATCACTGGTATGATGCACTTGTTGTAAGACCCGATCCTGGATTCCTCAATCCAACCAGACCGCAGTCCCACTTAACCAATCCTACTCAGTTTGATTCCTTTATGTCCGGTTTTAATTCTAAGTATTTTCAACAATTGAGGTTCATACATTCAAACATCAGTATTCATTTTATATAAGGGCAAATCGATATTTTATAGATATGTAAATGTGATCCATACAGAGTAATCAGTTTGCACACTAGGCTATCATAAGTTCATCATATCTATTCTACCCAAACACATCACACATATATTCTTGGCTTGAGTCCTCACGGTTCATTGGCTTTACCACGATCCTGAACAGATCCTGAAACCAAAAAATCACAACAGATCAATATATAAACCGATAACTTAGTAAGTTATCTAGAAAAACATGGTTCAGATCCTAAAACCCATCTCTGGCCCAAATCTGACCTACTCAAATAAATTCCCAAAAACTAATTAAAATTCATGAAAATTCATGATAATTCCCAACTGAGAGAATCCCCTAATCAGAATTGGCATAACCGTCCTCGATCATATGGATCTCGACCATGATCAGTCAAACTGGTCCAAAGTGACCATCATCAAATCAATTCACTAAAACTAAATAAAATTCAAGATAATTCATGATAAATCCCCACTAAGATATTTCCATAATCGGATCTCAATAATTCCTTCAGGAACTACTAGATCTCGACCAAACCAGTCCGGCCAAAGGCCATGAACTATCCCACTCCCACTGAACCGGCCAAGGCCTTGGTTCAGTGCCACTGAGTCTGAATCCACAGACACCATCAGAATATAGAAGAAGAGAGATTGATCAGTAAGTAAACTGGAAATGGATGCAACCAACACAATCGCACCACAAAAGCCCATCTGGTACAACCATGGGTTTTGGGCGATGGTCTGTGGTTAGCATCACTAACCTTAGGCGTGTGTTTCCCTGGGGGAAAGTACTTCTCCTTATCCTTTTCCTTATGTCTGGTTTCCAATCAGTCCTTCCTGATCTTCCCACGGTCTGAATCCCACTGGAACATGCAATCACCAACACACACGGTCTGATTCTCTAACTGCCGGTCTCTATCTCTCTTTCTTTCTGGTACGATTTTGGCAGAGTTTCCCCTTAGGAATTTCGTGTCATTTTCTGTGCCAGACACTCTATATTTATAGAAGAAGACGTGGGGTAACTGCCTTGGCCGAATGGTTGCCATTTGATGGGTGAATGGGCACCTTTGGTCCCTTCCCACCCTTTTGGCCAAAACAGCTCCCACATGCACCATTTCGCCTGCGCCTACACGTTCCCTTAAGGCCCTGGACCAAGCCCATAGAATGCCCAAGGCATTGGCCCAATGGCCAGACCACCCGTCCCAACCGGCTGACCCGACCAGAACTAGCCTAACTGCCCGAGACCATAACACTCTGTCCAGCTGATTTGAGCTGACTCGCAGCTGGTCCAGCTGAGTGAGATAGTTGTTTAGCTCAGGGAGCTGACCACACTTAGTGTGAGCTAGCCCGAGCTAAGTTCATCTTCGTCTAGCTGATCCAGCTGCCCATACTTCCCACCGAGCTGCCGTATCACTCGTCCAGCTCGTCCTACCTTACATACTTCCCATTTAGCTAAGGTTAAGTCTTCTAATGCCCTTAACCCTCCTTCTATACCATGGAACGCTTGTCTATTGGTCGTATGACTTGACTGGTTTGTTTCCTCGCACCATGGTCCGTCCTGATGACCTTATCCAGGTCTGGGGGTGTGACACTTGTATTTGTCAAAAGGTTTTGTAACAGGATTTATGGATTCCATGGAAGAAGTGACAACAGGCGCAATCTATGTGATGGGCCAGATGAGAGTTCAAGACACAAAGCAGCCGATGATGCTTCAAGAAGCAAAACCAGTGATTAAAATGTCCTATCAAGGTAAGTGTCTAACACCACCTTTAGATACTGATACTGATGTGTTTGTTCATGATCCAGAGAAAACAAATGAAAGCTCTAGGCTTACTAAAGTCCCAAGGGAAGAACTAGAACACAAGTTCACTCATGAGCCAAACAACAAGTAGAAACCAAAAACTGAACAAGGGATTGTTCAAGTTGCAAAACCTGAGGTAAAATTCACATTAGACCAGAATGATCTTATTAACTCCATGACTAGAATAATGCACTTGTGTTTTCCAAGAAGATGTGAAATAGGTTTAGGAAACAAAGAAGAATACACTGTTCAAAAGAAAGAAATATCAAGGGTGATGACCATAGTTTCTAACCAGAAACAAGACCAAAGGGCTTCTACCTCATTGCAATTAGGATCAACCATAAGCAAGGTGAGTTTATTTACTAAAAATATGTACTTATCACCTGATTACACAGATATCATGTGCTTGTCATTTCCCAAAGGTTTTGATCCAGGAATTAGGCCAGAAGAAGAACAAGTAAACAGAGTTCAAAGGTGGGAGAAAATCATCCTACAACTTGTTGATGCTATCAATGTTAGGCTGACCCTTTCACCATCTGTTTCTAGAAGTCCAATCGCAGATAAAATTCACTTGTTTCTTGTCCAGGATGCTTTGATTGTTTCACGAACCAATGATAATTATCATAAAAAGCATCCACCTGAGAAGAACTTGTTACTACATCAAGTCCATAAAAAGAAGGCATCATTACAAATGGGGATCAGCACCACTGCCATCAAAGGACAAAATGCCACAACCACATTTCAGCTCAAATAGATTACGCCCACACTGACAAAAGGAAGAGGAGTTATCCTATCCTATCTGATCAAGGAGAGCCACCTTATGCACAACCTATCCCCAAACCAACACAATACCGAGGTAAGGTTCTAGACTCTCAAAGAAGAATGAAACCAAACTTGCTCTATCTTGGTGCAGATTGTATAGTTTCGAGGTCAAAACTCCTTCAAGGGGGAGGATATGATGTGGACATCAAATCAGCATCAACCTGGAGGAAGAAATCAAGAGAAAGTCAGTAAAGAACATGCAACTGAAGTAAGCTAAAGAAGCCAACCATGACATACGTGCACTCAAAATGTCATATCTTGCAAACCAGGAGGATTTTATCCATGAAACCGGTTTTCATAGATTCTACACTCAACAAGAGCACGCAGCAAAAATGGTTTCATATAAAAAAGGAATAATGGTTTAGAAGATATGCCATTTTCAAGTCAAAGGTAGCCCGACTTGCCTTATTTGGAAGATCAGAAGCATATATTATGTAAAACTTATTATTTGCATCCAAGAGAGGTTTATAGACATCCAAAATATAAATACAATGATCGAGAAGGAGTATAAATGTTCTTATCATGCACCAGCACCTATTGGAACAAGAGGATCTTCAATTTTGTTAACTTGTCTTTTTCGGTTGTATTCACATTATGGGGAACAAAGCACCACGGGAAATTTCCTTTCTTCAGAAGAGTTTTGAAGCCTCATTCAAAGAATATGGACACTCCTAGACGACATCACTTCATACCAAATATTTCCAGAATCCGAAATTCCAAAAGAATTCCTTCTCATCCAGCCATACTCCTTAAAACACACTACTAACAGCTAGTTTTGAGATTTTCTTGCTATGCTTGGTTTTGTTTGCTTTTATTTTCTTTAGCAACGTTAGTATCTTTATTCCTGAGAATTATATAAGCTTTGTCTAGTTCTACACTGTAAAGCACCCACGAATTAGTAACAAAGGTATTATTTTATTTGCCTTTGCAAGAAAGCCTACGTTCTTAAGTCCTTAGTTGTGTGTGAGAAGCCAGCAACCAGAGCATCGACTTATCAAGCTCTTTCCATCAATTTGTGGATGTCCATCAATCCACCAGATTGTGTGATTCAATCATTAATCCATCCATCTTCATCCACTATTCTTTTTGGGTTGGTTATACGACCAAACAAACTGAACTCATCCTCCACTTCATTCATCATCCATCCATCAAGATCAGTAAGTTGGTTATTTGACCATTTGCTTGTCTCCATCTTCCATTTTATCAAGGCTCATTATGTGCCTACATCATCTGGTAACATGATTCCCAGGACCCTGGTCGCATATCCTTCTCAAACAGCCATTTTTGTGAAAATGGAATGCGAACCAAAGAAAAAGCCCCCCATCACTTTGCAAACCTTAATCATGAGGTGATCAACCTGCAAAACATCACCAAAGTTACATTGAGAAAAACAACGCCAAGCTACAAAGAATCCATGCAATCATGCATATGGTAACAAGCTCAGTCCTGCATATAGACTGCGTGATAGAAGAAACGCAACGAACTCCATTCACAAATTTGTTAGCGCGGGTAAGATGCACAATACATGAAAATTTTGATTTCCTGAATACTCCAGAAACACCATCCCAATGGCCCATGTCCGCTTTCCACTAGCTGCACTCGAGCTCATCTAACCGACTAAGAGAAAGAAGCCGGCTATTACCGCTTTTTGGCTGAAAACTAACCGGACCCACCTTTAATGGTTTGCGAGACTCAAAGGAAATTCCATCGATAACTTCACCAACTCGTATCCGCATTCTTCAAGCAATACTCGCTCTTCATTAAAACAAGGGCTTCGGAAGCAGACCTATGGAACCTAAAGCAAGCACCATTCGAACCACTAGGATTGTACATCACCACATCCAGAGATATCAAAGCCTGAATCTCATACCTCAACGAAGGAGTGGCCCTCAGGAATGGAGTATAGTTCTCGTCGATATTGAAGGAAGAAATGTCAGTACGGGTGCCAACATCACTAGACGAGTCTCTCCATTGGGTATCTTACGTAGGGGCCATGAAAAAGAAGTCTCTTCTCTAGAGGACCAATACAATTAAAATAAACAACAATCCTAAACTGAAAAAGACACCAAACCCAAAAGAACCCCCTCCCCCTCCACCAGAGGAAAACACTCCTTTGAAGTCAATAGCCTGAGCCATAGCAAACTATCCACCTACGATGCTACAAAATTTTGTACCTTTCACAACTGAAAGTAGCACTCTGCAGAAGAATGCCGAGCTGTGCTAAGAATTAAGAACAACAAAGAAGAAGAAAACTTTAAGACTCCAAATTAGAAGAGGCCACAGTGACGCTTATATCGCTCAAATTACCCTAGAGCAAATTTCTCTCTCGAATAAGAGGTTCAGTTGTAGTACTTAGGATCGTATCCACAGGATACATGAGCACACAACAGACTATATAAATCATGATTAAGCTAGGCAATTAATGTTAAAGCAGTAAATAGCAGTAAACAATTGATTAATTGGTTGTACGATATGAAATAGCTAGACTTAGGTTTTTAGGAAATCAAAATTGTGATGTATATACGCTAAGGGTATGTGATAAACCGTCCTAAAACTCGAATGCAATAATAAGATACCAGCTCACCCTGTGAATCTATTCAGATTAAGTTTTTGTTCCAGCTGTTGCATGCGAACAAGGAGTGAGTGTCGATCGATACTATAGAGTGTCGATCGATACTTCCTTAAAAAATCATTAACGTCATAATCTATATGTTCACTAGGTTAACTAAACCAGCTTTCACATGCATCTAACAACCTAGCTCATCAGCATTATTATTATCAGGTAATGAACCTACTCTCGCAATTGTCAAGTATCCTAAGTTCATGGTTCTAGTCAGCTACTCTAGAACACAAGTCGTAAGTCCAATTCTAATGCCTAAAAATCTCCCTAGCAGTTCTATGTTTCAGTAATTCATCTAAAGCCTAATAAAACCTAAATCTAACAAAGAAACTACTCATATATGATTAATCAAAGAATAACAATAATCTAAATATAATGCATAAAAAGAATAAGTTAGAAAAACTGGAGTTCCAATAGAAAAGCTCTAAAGAAGTTCTTGATCTTCTCTCCACAATAACTAAAAAGCTTCTAAAACTTCTGGTAAATTGTAAGGTGGCTTCTTGCCCAAACAATGTTAAAAACTATAAATACTAGGTATAAATTTGTCCAAGGGTATTCTGTCAATCTTTCTACTCGGGCAGGTGTCGATCGATACTATAGGTGCAGTGTCGATCGATACTAAAGGTGCAGTGTCGATCGACGATTCTTCTGAATATCGACTTTGACTTCTAATTACTTGAAAAACTACAAGTTTTCTCATCAATAAGCTCCAGGGTGCTCCATAATCACCACATTACTCCAAAACATACATGGACCTGAAAAGACTTTAAAATAAACTCTAAAACATATAATAAACTCTAAAATGCACATATATTATGGCTGAAACTGGTAAATTCCATAGTATATCAACTCCCCCCAAACTTATTATCATTTGCTTTTTTCAGCACAAACACTAGAACAATGCCTATACAAAGAGGTGTGAAACACATGATGCATCATACATATTTTAAAAAGCTACTACCGCATCATCTCTGCACATGTTGCAAGCCACATCAAATCAACTGCGGCAACGTTATAGATACCGTTAACTGTACTCAACCATAGCTTAGCCACATTACCATTCAGGGCGACAACTTAGCTACATACGACTTGACATACCCCTCGTACATACACCTTGTCATTTCTGTACTCAATAAAAAGATGTATATGCCTTATTTACTTGAGAGAGTATCGATCAAATGACTACATGGACTCATATACACAATCAAGATGGAGATCTCCAGCACATCGTCCTCCGTTATTAATAAAACC
>CAJHQP010013004.1:0-10386 GCA_905132765.1 Moricandia arvensis | reverse complement strand
AGGCTTCACATTATGGCTGTTGTACCGCTGTACGCAGGCGTGGTCTCCTAGTGAAAAGGATGTTGCTCATCACCTTGGTAACTATCCAAAGAGTGGGGTTTCCTTATCTGGAGATTGGTTTGCTGAGCGGGACCTGAATTCTCCATCGCTATGGAGTTCCCAAAAATATTGAGCAGGTGTAAATTTCCTGCGGGAACGTGAGACCCGTTGGCTTGTTCTCTAAGCTGAAAACCTCGGGGTGGAAACTTGTACATGGAGAAGACATGCTTGATCCCGTTGGTAAAGAAGGAGAATGAGGCTGTCCAAAAGTTGAATGGTCGGGGTCCTCATAGAAGATCTGTGCTGAGCAAGGCATTGACAAGCCAGGTCTTGGAACAAGGACTAAGTCTCATAGCACAAACTCAATCAATGCCAATGGTGTGGAGGACCGCATGGATATCTTTGTAAATACCCCAGCGGTGCAATGGATCCCGCGTGAACGAAGCGCGTTGGGGCTAGAGCACATCAAAGAATGCGTTATATCAGCGAGAGTCGGATCGATCCCATCTATCTTGGTGAGAGTGATGGGATGTTGGGATCATTGCAATCAGTGCGCTGTCCTTTACGTGGCCATGGATAGGTGGCTGGGAGAGAGTCAAAGTCATGGTGCTGAGATCTGGAGGCGCGGGTGGTCTGAGTAGTTCCCTTCTTGGTTCTTGGAGGCATCTTGGAATATCTATTGAAACAACTTGAGAGATGGTTAGATCTCAATAAATTATCCAATTTAGACTCAAGAATCACTTAAAACCGTGTTAGAAAAGAAGAAGTTATGAAAGTTTGGGTGAAAACTTTGGAGAATCGTGAGAATGGGGGCTGAGAGATGAAGGGGAAGGGGTGGGGTCTTAAATAGTAATTTCCCTCTTTTTTTTTGTTGATTTCGAGATACTTACCTGACACGGGAGGCACCTACCCAGAGCAAGGCAAGGTTTCTCCCCTTGGGGTGCTCTCGTTCTTGAACTGATGCATCTCGAAATTTTATCTGAAACTAAAGAAACTAAAACGAAAAATTAAACAGAAGAAAAGAAAAATCCTAAAAGGTATTTACATGTACCGGTGGGTTGCCTCCCACCAAGCGCTTGGTTTAAGTCACTAAATGACTTGGATAGCCGATTAGGCTGAGGATGGATCGCCTAAGGAATTTCTTCACCTTCAGCGATGGTTGTGTCAGAAATATATGGCTTTAGACGCTGACCATTCACAAAAAACTCTTCCCCTTTCGTGTCCAGGAACACGACCGCTCCATATGGTTCGAACGTCTTTGATGCGTGAAAGGTCCATACCATCTTGTTTCTCAACTTTCCAGGGAACAGTTTCAACCTTGAGTTAAGAGAAGGACCTGATCGTTTGGTTCAAATTTTCTGCCATTGATTCTCTTGTCGTGATACGCCTTGGTCCTCTCCTTGTAGATTTTGGAGCTCTCATATGCTAAATGGCCTGATTTTATCTAGACTCATGGAGTTGAATGGAGCGCCCTTTCTGCAGTTGTTTTGATGTCGAAGTTGAGCAACAGCCCATGCAGCCTTGTGCTCGAGCTCTACAGGGAGATGGAATGCTTTACCATAGACCAGGTTGTAGGGAGTAGTTCAGAGCGGTGACTTGTAGGCTGTACTGTAAGCCCAAAGAGCATCATCGAGCTTGATCGACCATCTTTGCACATACTGCTTCACTATCTTTTTGCAGGATGCTCTTGATCTCTCTGTTTGACACTTCAACTTGGCCGCTGATTTGAGGATGCGTAAGAGGTTGCAACCTTGTGCTTGACCCCGATTCTTCCTAAACAATCCTTCAAAAACCTTATTAACGAAGTGCTTCCCCCATCACTTATTTACTCTTGGAATCACAAACCTTGGGAAAATGATGGATTTGAACATCTTCATGACTACTCCTAGCATCGTTGGTCTGACTGGCCGATGCTTCAATCCATTTAGATACGTAATTCCACTGCCAACCAAGAATGTACTCATTCTTGAATGATGGAGGGAAAGGGTCCCAAAGAAATCAATTCGCAACAATCAAAAACCTTAATTTCCAAGATGAAATTATGGGGCATATTGTTCCTTGGCTGATGTTGCCTTGCCTTTGGAATGAGTCACACTTGGAGATGAAAGCATGAACGTCACAGAATATGGTTGGCCACCATAAGCCAGCTTGGAGTATCTTGGACATGGTTTTGAAAAGTGGCAAAGTGTCCACCATATGAGGAGCCGTGGCCAGTGATGAATGATATCTGGAATCTCCACTTCAGTCACACATCTTCTAAAGGATCCGTCCTTGCAATGCCGGTACAAGTATGGCTCATCCCCAAAAATAGTGTCGTGTATCCCTAAAAAAATTTCCTTTTTTCATTACCAGTAAACTCCACAGGTTCTTTCTCAGCCGCCTAAATAGTTGGCAATCTCTTAAAACAACTATTAAAATAGTTAGAAGCGACAGAGGAGGCGAGTATGATGGTCCATTTAATGCTTTTTGTAAAGAACATGGAATAATGCATCAAACTACAGTTCCTTACTCACCAGATTTAATGGAGTTGCTGAACGTAAAAATCGAACTCTAAAAGAAATGATGAATGCAATGTTGCAGGAATCTGGATTACCCCAGAACATGTGGGGGGAACGATGCTTACCACTAATTATATCCTCAACAAAATTCCACACAAAGTAACTGGCAAAACCCCATATGAACTATGGAAAGGTAATTTACCTTCGTATAAATACCTCAAAGTGTGGGGGTGCTTGGCAAAAGTTGCGGTACCGCCACCAAAGAAGGTCACTATTGGACCTAAAACAGTGGATTGCATCTTCATCGGGTATGCACATAATAGTACTGCATATCGTTTTCTGGTACATAAATCTGAAATATCAGTTATTCATGAAAATACAATGGAATCAAGAAATGCATCTTTCTTCGAAGACATTTTCCCATGTAAGGAAAAACAAGGTTCAAAACGGACTCGAGAAGAAAGAGACGACGACAATGTTTCAGAAATTGAGACAAATGTCGACACTTCTATAAATAATATTTCAGGAAACGAAAAAGATGAACCTAGAAGGAGTAAAAGAGCTCGAAAGGAAAAAAATTTGGTGAAGATTTCTTAATGACATTTTTAGTAGAAAATGATCCAAAGACTTTGGCAGAAGCCATGACTTCACCAGATGCTCCATTTTGGAACGAAGCTGTCAGATGTAAATTCGACTCTATCATGCAAAATTATACATGGTATATAATGGATTACCACCTGGCTGCAAAGCATTAGGGAATAGATGGATGAAACAAAAATTAAACCCTGATGGAACACCTGGTTTACACAAAGCTAGACTTGTAGTTCAAGGATTCCGACAAAAAGAAGGCCTTGACTATTTTGACACATATTCTCCAGTAACGAGAATAACCTCAATAAGGCTGATGATAGTAATCGCAGCTCTAAGAAACCTAGAAATCCATCAAATGGATGTAAAAACCGCCTTTCTAAATGGTGTTTTAGAAGAGGAAATTTACATGAAACAACCTGAGGATTTTGTTATTCCTGGACAGGAAAACAAAGTATGTCGACTTGTAAAGTCACTTTATGGGCTTAAACAAGCTCCTAAACAATGGCATGAAAATTTGACAATGTAATGATGTCAAATGGTTTCAAAATTAACGAATATGATATATGCATATACTACAAAACAACTAAAAATGTGTATGTTTTGTTATGTTTATATGTAGATGATATGCTCATTGTTGGAAGCAATAAAGATATTATCAATCACACAAAAAACATGCTCAAAGGAAAATTTGAGATGAAAGATATGAGATTAGCAGATGTTATTATCGGGGTTAAAGTCACAAGAACTTCAAATGGAATTATCTTAATCCAATCTCACTATGCTCAAACAATATTAGATAGATTTAAAAACTACTCTAATAGTACGGCAAAAACTCCGTTAGATCTCCAAATGCACTTGACAAAGAATTCAGGTGAAGCGGTTTTCACAAAACGAGTATGCACGAGGTGATTGGAAGTCTCATGTACTTGACCAATTGTACTAGACCAATCTAGCTTATGCAGTAAACGTACTTAGTCGATATACAAGTAATCTAGGTCATACACACTGGAAAGGTATAACCAGAGTACTCAATTACTTGCGCTACACTGAAAATTTTATGCTTATTCACTTGTGTAGAGCACCTGAGATCAAAACACCAAGAATGCCTCAAAAACTGCACCAGAGGTGTGCAAGATATTGGCCTAACGAGCTGCTTAGCCGATAGAGATTCAAGTGGAGGAAGATGTTTTGAGAGCTGGGAATTTGAAAAAACAATAAGGTTCAGTTCAACTACTTTAAGCTATTATGTTCACCAAGGAACACTCCAAGGACTGATTATAACAACCCGTCGATTTTATCTCACGTCCAAAGTAGATATTATACATTTATAATATGTTTGTAGGTACAACGGGGAATTTAGAGTTTCTGATTAACCCAAGAACGACCTTACAACACCACTGGTTATTTCAAAGACTTGTATTTGGTCGAGTAGTTTTATTTTTTATTTTTACTTTTTCTTTCAATAAGTTTTTTTCCATTATACTTATAGTAATTTTACCTTTTGTTTCATAGATTATATAGATTATGCTTTTTTTTTATTTGTTTCTTTGGACACTCATGTAGGTCGCGGCGAAGGACGGATTTAGAAACGTTTAGAGTTGGGGGCATAATACTAAAAATGGCAATAAAAAAACTAATTAAACAGGGGGATTTTTTCTTATGTCTCTACTAAACTATAAAGATTTTAATTAAATTAATTCAAATATTCGATAAGTATTAAAAACAGTAGAGGGCACTATTGGAGAGAAATTTAACATTCCTCCACAACGCCTATCGAATAACAAGATTCGGTCCACTCTGCGTCCAACGCCAAGACAAGATCGATCCGCCAGGAGAGGAGTCCAACTGGAAAAGCGCCATCCAATCGATCGGACCTCATTGACGGTCAGGCAGCCAGTCGCGCGTCGGCCCAACAAGCCCGCATTCGGCTCAAAAGCCCGCCAAGTGCAGGCCCGAATCTGGGCTTTGGCCTCTAGGGCGAACAAAGGAAGAAACGAGTCGAAACTATATAAGGAGCACAAGGGGAAAAGTAAAAGGGGATCCGCAAATAGACACAAGACCCCTGGCGGCAAGATTAAGAGTGAAATGTCAATCAATCTTTCTTGTAATCTCGTCGGTGCTTTCAATAAAGCTCCGACCTCTTTTCTTTCCTCTTCATAGAACTCCTTCTAATCACGTTTGTTCTTTCTACTGATCAATAAAAGCATTCGAAGATCCCACAAATCAAGTTTAGTTCTTGTCAATCAACCTAACCAAACTCAGATTCAACAGTTGGCGCCCACCGTGGGGCCTATGAAATAGCATTAACAAATCAGTATACGCCCCGACGACTCACCTGCCGATGACGCGCCTGCGCCAGTCGCCGCGACTCCGGCGAACAACGAGATGATGTAACGCATCTTGGACCAGCTTGCTCGGATGGAAGAAGCAAACAAGGTTACGAACGAAAGACTCAGCATGCTCGCCGCTATCTTCGCTACGATAGACGTCCAAGTGGACGAAACAGAGATGGCCAGGCGACGGCTTTTTCTCACGACAGGTCCTACGCCCGCTGCCGCCGGCCAACCGACTGGCGGAGTAGCCCAACCAACCGACGTTGTCGACCATACAAACGACGGGTTGGATTCTGTCACCAAACGCCAAATTGCGGAGCTACGCCTCTCGATGCAGGACATCCACTCCAAGATACACCACGTGACAACCTCTGTCCCGGAGATTGAACGTGTTCTTGCCGCTACGCTAAGAAACCCCTTTACTAGGCGAATCACAGACGTTAAGATCCAACCGATCGACAAGCTCCGCATCCCATCTTACTCCGGCGATACAGATCCAACCGACCACATGACGACGTTCAACATCGTCATGGGAAGAACCCATTTCTCCGATGAGGAGAGGGACACAGGTCTTTGCCAGCTGTTCGTCGAAAGCCTATCTGGTCCAGCCCTGACCTGGTTCTCCCGGTTGTCTTAAGATTTTATCGACAGCTTCCACGACCTCTCCGCAGAGTTCCTAAAGTAGTATATCATGTTCACATGCCAAGGGGCATCCTCGGCGGACCTTTGGAAGATGTCCCAGTCGACCAACGAAAGTCTCCAAGATTTCATGAAACGGTTCAAGCAGGTGGTTTCGAAGGTCCACGTTCCGGACCATACGGTGGTGGAAGCCCTTTGCAACTCCTTGTGGATACATTCGAAGTTTCGAGAGGACCTTTACTCCAATCCTACTACCTCACTCCAAGACGCCCTACATCGCTCCAAAAACTTCATCCTCATGGAAGAAGACAAGCAAACGTTTATCAGGAGGCAACACGAGTTGAAACAAGCCGCCATGAAGACAGTGGAAACCCACCACGAACCTAGGCAGCACTCATCCTACAACAAATCAGACAAAATGGACATTTGACGCTGAGGGAAAGAAGCAAGCGCCTCGACCTAACACCTCAAACGGCCCGTTTGATGCGAGCAAATGGTGCGATTATCACAAGACGAAGGGACATGACACTAAGGAATGCAAACAACTATAGGATGCCCTCCTCATGGTGTTCGTAAACGGAAACGCTAACCTTGAACCCCCGAGACAGAAGCCCCGCGAAGAGAAACAAGAGTTGGACCAAGAGTAAAGACAAAAAGAAGAAAGGGCAGGATGATCCATCTGACGGTTCACCTTCCAAGGACGAGACTGCCCTGACTCAGCAAGATGATGAATCTGCTTCCGAAGAGGAAAAACCAAAGTCTCGTCGCAAGATTTTCACAATCCGGCCAACCCCAATCTCTCCCCAGAGGGCGACGATCAGGGGAAGACAAGTCAACGCGATTCGCCCGACAATGATCAAACGGAGACTTCATTGTCACCTACCGCTCGACAACAGGGGATCGACCTACGCGATTTGCTGAAGCGAAGAATCACGCAACCGACCAATTATCTCACATCCGCTGACCTCCGATCAATGATAGACAGATCCAAACTAAGAAAACTGAGCGCAACAGACGCCCGTCACAAGCTTAGAGCATTGAAACCCGATCTTTGATCGGTAATCAATTCTAAGGTCGCCGATGTCCGAGGTAAACTCAGCCGATCATCGGCTCTCGATCCTGCAACAGCCCCTGACCTACGGGTACTGCTAAATGATGCCAAAACCAAAAGATCGGCAAATCAGGCCGATTGAATGTCATCATCGGAGGATCGCCACCTTGCAATGATTCCGTTCGATCTGTTAAGGAGTTCCGTCGCAAGGCAGTAACCGCAAAAAATGGCCACCTTCTCGGGAAATGATCTGCAGATCATTTTTTCCGCAGAAGACGCCATTGGAGTGCATATGCCTCACAACGATTCCCTCCTTGTAGAGCTGGGAATCAGGGATTGCGAAGTCACTAAAGTGTTAATTGACACCGGTAGCTCCGCCGACCTCATCTTCAAAGACACTCTCGATAAGATGGGGGTCGATCTTAACGCGATCAAACCTTCGGGCATATCGCTAACGGGATTCAACGGGTCGTCTGAAATGATGTTTGGGACCATTCGATTGCGCGTACACGCGCACGGCGTGAACAATGAACGACAAGTTCTCCATTATCGATGTAAAAGTCCCGTACAACGCTATCCTCGGGACACCATGGATTAACGCGATAAAAGCAGTCCCATCAACCTATCACTAGTGTGTAAAATTCCCTAGCACGGACGGGCGAATCGTCACCCTTCGAGGCGATCAAGCCGCGACTCGCGACCTCCTCATCGCTGAAGTTAAACTGCGACAGAACTCCTCTCACATCAATACCATAGCAAAGCCGATTGAAAAGATCTTCCCACTAAAAGAGGAAATCCTCGAAGTCTCCATCGACGAGAACAACCCAGCTAAGATCGTGAGGATCTGCGCGTATCTAACAGACGAAATGCGGGACAATATCGTGTATTTGCTAAAGGCTAATGCCTCTATTTTCGCTTGGTCGACTTCAGACATGAAGGGAATCGACCCCTTTATCACGACTCACGAACTCAACGTCGATCCAACATTGAAGCCCGTTCGACAAAAAAGGCGAAAGTTAGGCCCAGAACGGTCGAAAGCTGTAAACGACGAGGTCGAGCGATTGCTCGGCGTGGGTTTATCACTGAACTCAAATACCCGGACTGGTTAGCGAACCCGATGGTCGTTAGAAATAAGAACAGAAAATGACGCGTCGCGTCGATTTCACCAACCTAAACAAAGCGTGTCCGAATGATAGCTTCCCCGACCTCATAATGATCGCCTAGTCGAATCGACAGCAGGGAACGAGCTATTGACGTTCATGGACGCATTTTCCGGATACAACCAGATAGCTATGCATCCCCATGATCGTGAAAAACAGCATTCATCACGGACAAAGGAACGTACTGCTATAAGGTTATGCCATTCGGCCTCAAAAACGCTGGTGCCACCTACCAATGGCTTGTTAACCAAATGTTCGCCGAGAGATTGGGAAATACCATGTAGGTTTATATCGACGACATGTTGGTCAAATCTCTTGCAGCTGCCGATCACCTGGATCACCTAACGGATTGCTTCCGAACCTTAAACAAGTAAGGCATGAAGCTTAACCCCGGCAAGTGCACGTTCGGAGTCATGTCCGGAGAGTTCCTTGGTTACATAGTGACCCAACGAGGGATCGAAGCAAATCCGAAACAGATCTCAGCGATCTTAGATCTCCCAAGTCCCAAAATAGCCGTGAGGTACAGCGCTTGACTGGTCGGGTATCGGCACTTAATCGGTTCATCTCCCGTTCAGCCGATAAGTGTCTCCCTTTCTACAACTTGCTGCGCGGCAACAAAAAATTCGTTTGGGATGAAAAATGCGAAGAGGCGTTTAATCAATTCAAGCATTATTTAACGACGCCGCCGGTACTGGCTAAACCAGACAAAGGTGATACGCTCTATTTTTATATTGCAGTCTCTTCCATGGCTGTCAGCAGCGTTTTGATCAAGGAGGATCGCAGCGAACAAAGACCAATATTCTACACCAGCAAACAAATGACTGACGCAGAAACACGGTACTCTACGCACGAAAAAATGGCCCTCGCCGTCGTCACCTCAGCGCAAAAGATCAGACCCTACTTCCAGTCTCATTCGATCGTCATACTCACCAATCAGCCCTTGCAAACGATAATGCAAAACACCAATCAATCGGGGCGA
The DNA here is from genome assembly GCA_905132765.1 of Moricandia arvensis. NCBI lineage: Eukaryota > Viridiplantae > Streptophyta > Magnoliopsida > Brassicales > Brassicaceae > Moricandia > Moricandia arvensis. The sequence continues at coordinate 1,096 of CAJHQP010013004.1, read as the reverse complement.
CTGTCGAAATGGGCGATCGAATTAAGCGATAATGACATAACTTATCAAGGTAAACCGGCTGAAAAGTCCCACGTGCTGTGTCGGCGTCCAACTACAATCGCCAACCAGAGAATTTCTCTGTCAATCATTCAAACTAGGATTCAAGGCATCCAACAACGAGGCTGAATATGAATCCCTCATCGCTGGTTTACGGCTCGCCAAAGCCGTTGGAGCAAAGCGCATCCACGCATATTGCGACTCTCAGTTAGTCGCTAACCAGTTCAGCAGGGATTACGATGCCAAGAACAAACGAATGGACGCGTGACTACGAGTCGTACAAGACCTCACCAAAGAATTTGACTCTTTCGATCTAACCAAAATTCCGCGCGAGGAGAACGTTTGCGCAGATGCTCTGGCAACACTTGAAAGCGGGCCGAAGGATCAAATCCGCCGAACGATTCTTATCCATCATATCGACAGGCCAAGTATATCGCAGCGTACCGTTATGACGATTGCAGAGAAGAACGAGATGGAAATCGACCTACTGGACTCACGCCCCGATTGGAGGATCCCTTTCAGACCAAATGGGAAGGCGTTCGACTGAAAGCGAAAGCACCAAATACATTGTCTTTGACGATAAACTCTACCGCCGAACAGAAAATAACGTACTCCGAACCTGTATCAATGGAGAAGAAACGCGTCTTGTCATGGATGAAACCCATGAAGGGGCCGCAGGAAACCATTCTGGGTGGTCGAGCCTTAGTCCTCAAAATCAAGGGTTTAGGCCACTTCTGGCCGACCATGGTCTCTGACTGCAAGGAATACGCTCGAAACTGCGACAAATGTCAACGACATGCACCTAATATACACACCCCGACCGAGCTGCTAATAACTACCACAGCTCCTTAACCGTTCATGCGTTGGGCGATGGACATAGTCAGACCGTTGCCAAGCTCGAGACAGCGACGATTCGTCCTTGTTATGACGGACTACTTTACCAAATGGGTGGAAGCAGAAGCACTTTTCTAGGTGACCGACAAGGAAGTTCAAACTTTTGTCTGGAAAAATATCATATGCCGGCACGAGCCTCCCCTACGAAATCGTCACTGACAACGGT
>CAJHQP010013003.1:0-10388 GCA_905132765.1 Moricandia arvensis | reverse complement strand
TATAAAGAAAATTTGAATTAGTGAACTAGAGATTAATCTGCGCTACCGCGGGACTTTATTGATTTTCGAATGTTAACTCTATAAATATTTTTTTGAATAATGTATATTGAATTTGTATTTTTATATTAAAATTATTGTATTGTAATGTTTATGTGAATATTTTTTGCGATGTTTGAATTTGTGTTGTTCGTATACTTAACATAAATGATATTGATATTTAACAATTTATTGCTTTCTAAAAATAAAAAATAATGATATATCAAAACGTATATAATACTTGTTAAATGATATTATGTAAATAATCATTTGTTTTTAGTTTAAAAATCTTAAATTATTTTTATTTAACAAAATTATTCATATATAATATAATAGTCTAAGTCTGGAAGATTAATATATATATATATATATATATATATATATATATATATATTATGTATAATTTTAAAAACTAATTTAAGTTATTATATATCGAATAACTGAATAAAAATCTGACTTTATTATCTTGAAAATTAAATATTTATATTTTTGTCTTCGTGTTATATTCACCAACTCCATCATTGATATTTATAACTCACTATGTTTTTAAAAAAACATTTAGTTTTTAAATAATAAACGAATTTAATAAATTAAACCAACTTTAGTTTTATAGGGACTTCTTTGATGTAAAATTATACATTTTCTTGTTTAATGTGGTATTTCTATTTTTATATCATTTATTACTTATTTATTTATTTTAACATTTTAATATAAATATTTAATCTATTATTTTCAATTTTATTTTTTTACATATATTGTGTATTTCCATTTTTATATTTTCTTATATAAAATAGCGTATTTCCATTCCTTAAATTTTCTATTTATTTAATATCTATATTTTACATTTAAGATAGATGTTTAAATCTTAATCTAATTTTTCCATTTTAAAAAATATGTGTTTAATTATTACTATTATTTTGGTATATATATATTTATTTAAATTTTAAAATTTATATTAATGTTTAATATAATATTTTCATTTTCATTTTCATTTTTATTTATTTATTATTTATTTTTCCTTATATTGTGTATTTCTATTTCTTCTATTTTCTATTTACTTAACATCTATATTTTACATTTTAAAATAGATGTTTAAATCTTAATGCATTTTTCTCTATTTTTATCGTGTATTTTTATTTCTTATACTTTCTATTTACTTAATATCAATATTTTATATTTTAAGATAGATGTATAAATTTCAATGTACTTTTTGAAAAATATTTATTTACTCATATTATATATTTACTTAATATCTATATTTTATATTATAAGATAAATGTTTATTTTTTCATGTACATTTCCATTTTTTAATTGTGTATTTACATTATAGAGATAATCCGTCTTTTTAGTGAAAAATGATAATCTTACATATGTTTAATGTAGTTTTTTCATTTTTTATGTTGTATGTTTAAAATGTAAAACTATATTTTTAAAGAGAGTTTCAAAAAAGTCCATTCTTTTATTAGTATATTTATTAGTATAGATTTTATTACCTATACAACCACTCATATAAATACTAAATGGATCATTAAGTTTTGCAGGCCCAAAATAAAAGTGTAGCCCACTGCACGAGCAATAATTGGGCAAGCCTACGACGCAAAGAAAATGACCCAACGAACTCCCACAACTTCTACTCCAAGCATTTAGTATATGTACGTTTAAATACTCCACCACTATACTAATATGTTAATTTTTAGTAAGATAAGAATTAATTAAAGCAGAAAATAACAATAAAATGACATTAGATGTCAAACAAAGAGCGTATTATGGTTTATTTACATATAGGTATGACTGGACATCTACTAGAGTAAAAGTATAGGATAAAAAATTATGGTTACCCTAATTCCAACTATATTTATCAAACATGTGGAAAAATAAAAACAAACATCACATTCATTTTTTCAAAAAAAAAATAATCATTGATGTTTTGTTTTTATTTTTCTTTACCCTTAATTACTCTTAACATCTTACCAATCACTCAAATTTATGTACTTTTAGGCAATCTCGGCAAGACAGTAACATCAACTCTTATCACAACTTTGTCCAATCATGTTTGTTGCATCTTTTTCTTTTTTTCTGCCTAGATTCAATGAATAATGCTAGTCAGTAACTTTGGAGCTGTTGTGGGTGTGGCACACTTCAAGAAATGGATAGTAAAAGATTATTTACTCTCTTTTCAAAACATCTCAAACATACCATATTTCTTGATTATTCCATCACTTCTGAAAAAGTTAGTTTATTTAAACCAAAGTTCAAAAACCCAACTTAAAAAAAAACACATAAAATATCAAGTAAGTAACTAATCTAGTGCCTTCTGTTCAATTATCTGACTACTTAAGTTGTGTTTTCTACTACGTGAATAGATTTGTCCACTACAAAAAAATCACATGATCGTTGAACACTTTCCTATTCAAACTTCTCTTTTTCCAAGACAAATAAGTTTTCATCACTTAATTTCGATCCATAAATAGGCATAGAGCCATAGATTAATCACCAAAAAAATATTTTTATTGATGAATGATTTTAAATGTGGGGGACCCAAAACGTGGTTAGAATCAGAGCTAGCCAAATCTCTTTGATAACATGTCTTTCTTGATTACTCGCATCTACCATTTTGTCATCGTTCACATCTTTTTTGTGTTTGTTTGGAATCATCGTCGTCCATATCGATTAACTAAAAATACACTTTACATTCGCGGTTGAAAATTGAATTTCAAGGATAAGGACACCCGACAAAAACAAAAGGACTAAGTACACAACCATAAAGCAATGTTTTTGCCTGAATAAGATTATATCAAATACACAAAAAGTGTTTACACTTAGCAGCCAAAGACCTGAGTAACGTTTACCAATTGAGTGATGACCCTTCCATTGGGCACCGTCGGTTCACTAAGGTCGAGTTTCGTCTCTACTCGACGGATGAGTATTGCAGTCACATTCCCTTCTGTTTTTGCACTCGAGGGCCGATCTATTGCCAGCATTAGACATATAATCGTTAAATCCTAATCTATGTTTTTGAACATCATGTCTAATCTAAGTATTTAACAACTAGATGCAAATCAAAAGTCATATCTCTGACCCAGGAATGTATTTAACCTAGATCAAACTATCTCTAGTTAAAAGGGAAAAAAGAACTATAAGGTGTCAGCAGTGAGCATCAAACCTAGGTTATAGAGGTTTAGTACCAATATTTTTTTTGAATTATACATAGATATTTTAGTTCTACCGAATTGAGTTTAGATTACCCACGTGTTAGCAATTTATGTTTTCGGCCCACATATCAATTTCATGTCTCTGATGATGCCAAAATTTTAGTTTCTCTAGTGATCGGGACTCGAACAAGTAACTTCATCGTATTGGGCTTTATCGTCAAGTTCATTACCACTGGACACAATTGTCGGTTCAGTACCAATATTTTACCAACATTATGTGTCGGTGGTCGTTGGATAGTAGTAATATATTTTCTAAACGAAAATTTAACTAGTAAACAGTATTGTGTTGTTTATAACTAAACATTAAGTTTATCCTAATGAGAGAGACTATTTGATATCATGATATTACAGTTTGTTGCAAAAAAAAAAAAAACAAAGCATTCAATAAAAGGACATTCAATAAAAGGGCATTCAATGGCCAATGGGTTTATCGAAGAAAAACAAATTAAATCATTCAATATTATAGTTTCCTTCGTACGAAATACGAACTATGGTCGGTCGAATATTTCATATATGAAACTAAGCAGCATGGCTGATTAGTTGATAGGCCAACTACTCAGGCGGTTCCATTCCTAGATTGTAACAGGTATATAGATCTTAATTAACATCATAATAACAACAAGGTGGAATTGATCTAGAGATATTTGAAAGAAAAAAAAATCAATATAGTATATTCATAATTCGATTGTTTTTGGTTACCAAAGATTTAACATGTAACCCACAAAATAATCGGTTTATAGTAGTCGCTGGACATTGTGGATAAACAAAAAAAAACATCATAATAACAGCATAAGACCAACATCAAATTGCTTAATTATTAAAAAAACTTTAACTTACTAAACATTAAATAGTAACTAATCACAAATAAAACATTACATCACAACTAGAACAGTACAAGTAAGAAAACAAACATGTAAAAATTAATTAATAATATAAAAGTTAAAGTAAAATGAGAAGTAGATAGACAGTTAAATAGTTTCTGGCTTAGAGCAAAGCTTTTCTCGCTCGATTCAGAAGAAAAATCCAAGCTTATCTCAACGGCTTTTCCATCAACCGTCCAAGCAACAAACAAACCTTCTTACCTCTCTCTTTGGTTTCGTCATGTTCAGGGTTGACCACTTCGGGAAGCTCTACCATTTGCCAGTCCTCACTTGGAGTATCTTTAGATTCTTGCTCACCATAATCACTATTGTTGTTATTTCAGATTTCTAGTCTGTAAACTTTTCAGAAATGGTAATCCATTTTAAAGAAAAAAAAATAAAAATAAATAGTTTCTGGCTACGTTGGAGTGCTAAATGAAGCCTAATCCAAAAAAGAAAAATGGAGTTTTACCGAACTATACATAAAAGAAGATCAAATTTGAGTTTTATCTATTGATTGACATAATGAGATCAAATACAATTTGACTTTGTACTACCGAAAATATTTTTAACCAAAGGAGTTTACATTTGGCTAATACTCTCTCTCTTCACTTTTCCGGCTAACACTTTCTCTCCTCTTTCACAAGTGCCTTTTTCTCTGGATTTTTTTTTTGATGACAACATATTTTTTTACTTTCTATAAATATTTTTTATTCTTACAATATTTTTCATACTACAATTTTTATAAGAAAAACACTTTATTTTCTATTACTTTTAAATTTACTTATTTCGATAGAAAATTGAAATTTTAACAATTTTTATCTGTTAACATAAAATACCTAACGCATGTATTAACATCTATAAATCTGTTAGCAACTAACATCTCTATTAACACTTATAATACATGTATTTGTTAACAGCTAACATATTTGTTAATATATACAAAATTTTTTAACAGTTAATGACTCTATTAATACATTTGATACATGTATTTGTTAGCAGCTAGCACCTATATTAACATCTACAAATATTTGTTAACATGTAACATCTTTGTTAATACTTCAGATACTTAATACTAATACTTTTGTTAACATCTACATTATTTGTTAACAGCTAACAATTCTGTTAACAGTCGACAATAATAACACCACAATGTTAATTTTATCAGGATATGGTGTAATTAATATTGTTTTGACTATAAGAATAATATTAAAATAGTAAGAAACAAAAATTTTACAAACAAGAATGTTTTACAAAAAAATATAATGCATTAACATGAAATCTGTATCCAAAAAAATTTAGAATAAAAATATAATAAAAGAGAAGAGAATGAATCAATTGGTGCAAATAAATATAAAGTGGCTGACATAGCTAGTAATGACCGACAAGTAGTTGACACAGTTCTAGAGGGGAGAGTGGTGTTAGGGACAAAATGATCATTAAATTTTAAAGATCATGTCAAAACTATTTTGCTAATTTAATGTTCAAATAGGGTATGTCGGCCGATTATCGTAAAAGAAAATCTTATGGATTAATGCAAACGCAATGGTTCTCCTAGGTTCGGGACATTATTTGTACCTATTACTAACACAGTTATAAAATAAGATATGAGTGGTATAAATTACATAAGTTTACAAAGAGGAATAAAATTACATAGAACAAAAAACAATACTATCAAATAATTCTTTATAAGTTTTATCACTAAATAGTTTTCAAAAAAATAATTAAAATAGATTTTTTTTAAATTTAATAATTTTTCTAAAATTTTAAATTCATTCTCAAAATTTCATGGCATCTCTAAATCATAAGTTTAGATTAGTTAATCATAGAAGTGTAAATAAATAAAGTTTACTTTAGTAACAACATTTTTTTAATGTTATTTTAAGATATTTTTTCTAAAAATTATATTTATTTATTTTAATATTATATACACATTACAAAAATAAAATAAAAAGTTGTGTCGAACATACAACCCATTGATTTGAAAAGAAAATTAACTACTTATTCTTTTTTTTTTCGACAACTACTTATTCTACTATCTGAAAATAGCGGAAACGTTTTTCACATTATCATATACTTGGCTTGGTAACCGAGAAAAGAGAACAAATGTCAAGCGCTATGTGCAACATGTCAAAAATACTACATCATATGACGCATGTATGATTATATAATGATATAAACAAACAGCTGTAATATTTTTTTTTTCAGTAAAAAATAGATAAAACATAAATAGTTAAAGAAAATTCTACTTAGAAATTTTATTTTTTTAAAAATATCTCACATCAAAACCTCTCTCTAGTTTTTGCTCTAACCTCTCTCTATAACGTTTTCAAAGAAACAAAAAATCGGGTTAGGGGTGATACGCCCTAAGTTAGGATCACTCGTCCGGATTGGTTGGATATGAACTCCGAAAGGAGAACTGATGGATTGAAGGGTCGCACGAAGGTTGCGGAAGGCCTCCGATATTCCCGACTTCAGTTGGTGCTTGATATGACTCACAAGTCCACCAAAGGAAGCTCCTCTTGTCGTCGCTTGATATGACTCACAAGTCCAACGAGGTTGAGGTTTGTTTATCTCGGATATGACTCACCAAGAAAACAAGAAAAGTTCTTCAAAGAACAAAGAGTTTAACTCAAAACTAGATTGATTATCGAATGGTTTGTTGCTGAAATGAGATTACATATTTATAGTAATGAAAGGCATGTGAAAAGGCTAAAAGAATTGTGGAAAAACATGTAATCTAGTCAAAATGTCTCTTCGGTTCATGGTCTTGGTTGAATGACTCTTGGTGTCTCGTCCTGGTTCATCGAATCTACTTCTGGTCACAAAATGTCCCTTCGCCTACTGTCCAGGTTCATTCGTACCCGACGGGTGTACTGCGGTAAGGAGCAGGACGCACTGTGGTATGTCCGTGTGGTTGATTGATGAACTTTTGTGAACGGATGACAACTTTAGTTGAACCAAATCTTGAGAAAGCTTAAGTATCCTTGCCTTAGAGAGATTAGAAGGATCGATCATCATGAAATCTTCAATCTGGTCGGAAAAGTCATGATCATGTCCTTCGGGCCATGCGGTACGAACCAAACGGGTCAGAAGCGAAGTGTTGTGTCCGTTCTCTGGTTCCACTCGTTGATCTTGAATTCTGACTTGACTGTTGGTCCTAGAATGTCGAATGGGTCGGGAAAGACTTGCTGTGGGACGGTCAATTCGTTCATCTGGTCGTGGTTCCAGCCTTAGGTCGTCTCCGGATGTCCGCGGGTTGATCCTGTAGACGATACTGTCCGTTGATCTGGTACGGTCGGACGGGTGAACCTCGGTTGGGCTGTTCTGAACGTCCTGATCACCGTGCTGGGCTGGTTCCATGTCCTGGGGCGTATCATTCCCTCCCTCTTCAAAAGGATTTGTCCACAAATCTGGATCATCTGCACAAAAAGGAGATAAGTCAGAAACGTTGAAACTTGAAGAAATATCATACTTACCTTGCAAGTCCAGTTGATAGGCATTGTCATGGATCTTTTTAAGGATCTGAAAAGGACCATCGACTCTAGGCATGAGTTTAGACTTTCTTTCTTCAGGAAAACGTTCCTTCCTTAGATGAACCCAAACAAGATCGCCTTCTTCAAAGACAACTCCCTTTTTCTTCTTGTTCGCCTTCTTGGTGTAAATTTCGGTTTTAGCTTTGATGTTGTCACGAACTTTCTCATGTAACTTCTGGATCGTGTCCGCCTTCTTTTTGCCATCTGTACTGACTCTTTCACTCAAAGGCAAAGGCAAAAGATCAAGTGGAGATAAGGGATTGAAACCATACACAACCTCAAAAGGAGAAAACTTAGTAGAAGAATGCATGGAATGATTATAAGCAAACTCAACATGAGGCAAACATTCTTCCCAATGCCTAAGGTTCCTTTTGACCAATGATCTAAGTAATGCTGACAAGGTCCGGTTGACAACCTCGGTTTGTCCATCAGTTTGAGGGTGACAAGTGGTGGAAAACATCAAACGAGTACCTAACTTAGACCACAAAGTTCTCCAAAAATGACTAAGAAACTTAGCATCTCGATCTGAAACAATGGTTCTAGGCATTCCGTGCAACCTAACAATGTCTCTAAAGAACAATTCAGCAACGTGCACAGCATCATCAGTTTTATGACATGGTATGAAATGAGCCATCTTAGAAAATCTATCGACCACCACAAAGATAGAGTCTTTGCCAAATTTTGACTTAGGTAAACCAAGCACAAAATCCATAGAAATGTCTTCCCACGGATGAGATGGAATGGGAAGGGCAGAATACAAACCTTGGTTCTTGGCTTTAGACTTGGCTTTCTTGCAAACCACACATCGGCTACAAATTCGTTCCACATCCTTCATCAAACTCGGCCAAAAGAAGTGTTCATACACAACCTTGTGTGTTTTCTTAACTCCAAAGTGTCCCATAAGACCTCCTCCATGTGCTTCCCTAAGAAACAACTCCCTCAAAGAACATTGGGGCACACACAAGCGGTTATCATAGAACAAAAATCCAGAGATTTGATAGTACTTGCCATAAGCCGTTTTTGAACACTTTCTGAAAATCTCTTTGAAATCCGAATCAGTTGCATATAAATCCTTGATAAACTCAAAACCGAGCAACTTTGTTTCAAGAGCTGAGAGAAGTACATACCTTCTAGACAAGGCATCAGCCACTACATTGTCCTTACCTTGTTTGTACTTAATGACATAAGGAAATGTTTCAATGAACTCCACCCAACGTGCATGTCTCTTGTTCAGCTTTTGTTGACCCTTAAGATGTTTCAAGGACTGATGGTCGGTATGGATCACGAACTCCTTAGGCCAAAGGTAGTGCTGCCATGTTTGTAGGGCTCTCACCAAAGCATATAGCTCCTGGTCATAAGTAGGGTAGTTGAGGGTGGCACCTCCAAGTTTCTCACTGAAATAGGCGATGGGTTTCCTATCCTGCATCAAAACAGCACCAATACCAACTCCTGAGGCATCACATTCAATCTCAAAGGTTTTAGAAAAATCAGGAAGTACAAGTAAAGGAGCTTGGGTCAACTTCCCTTTTAGAATCTGAAATGCCTCTTCTTGAGCTTGTTCCCACTTGAACCCGACATTCTTCTTGATTACTTCAGTCAATGGGGCTGCAATGGTACTGAAGTTCGGAACAAACCGTCTATAGAAGCCGGCAAGGCCATGGAAGCTTCTCACTTCGCCCACGGTCGATGGACTAGGCCAGTCCCGGATAGCTTTGATCTTTTCCTCGTCCACTCTTAGTCCATCTGCACCTACAACAAAGCCTAAGAACACCACGTTATCTGTTCCAAAAGAGCATTTACCAAGATTTGCAAAAAGCCTCTCTTTTCTAAGAATTTCAAGAACAGATTTCAAGTGCATCCTATGATCTTCAAGGTTCTTGCTGTAGATAAGAATGTCATCAAAGTAAACTACCACAAAATGACCAATGAAGGATCTCAAGACGTGATTCATCAAACGCATGAAAGTACTAGGTGCATTAGTAAGCCCAAATGGCATCACAAGCCATTCATACAATCCTAGTTTGGTCTTAAATGCAGTTTTCCATTCATCACCTTCCTTCATCCTAATCTGATGGTATCCACTCTTCAAATCAATTTTAGAGAAGACGCATGCACCATGCAACTCATCAAGCATGTCATCTAGCCTAGGAATGGGATGCCTATACTTTACCGTGATGTTGTTGATGGCTCGGCAGTCCACACACATACGCCATGAACCATCCTTCTTGGGTACCAATAGGACTGGTACGGCACACGGACTAAGGCTCTCCCGGATGTAACCTTTGTCGAGAAGGTCACCAATCTGCTTTTGAAGTTCCTTGGTTTCCACCGGGTTGGTGCGGTATGCTGGTCGGTTCGGTAGAGATGCACCCGGGACAAAGTCAATCTGGTGTTCAATGCCTCGAACCGGTGGCAGTCCCTTTGGGTTCTCATCTGGAAAGACATCAGAAAACTCCTGCAAAAGATCTAGAAGTTCACTCGGAATCTCCGGTGGAAGGTCAGAAGAAGGGGCAGCCATAAGAGATTCTTTGTACACAAGTAAAAGAAATGGCTTTTGGGAGTAAAGAGACTTCCTGACCTGACTTCTTTGATAAAGAAGTTGGAGTTTCGAGTGGATGTTTCCGGTTCATCTTTCTTGGGTTCCTTGTCTCGACTCCTCTTGAGCTTGGATCCGATCTTGGGTGAACTTCCGAAGGAGTCAATGGGACCAATGTGATCTTCTTGCCCTTATGATCAAATGAGTG
>CAJHQP010013002.1:0-10390 GCA_905132765.1 Moricandia arvensis | reverse complement strand
TTCTCCGCAAGATCTCTCTTATGTTGACTCGTTTTGATCTTTTTTGAACAGATAAACTTCGTGTCGTTTGTAGACGAATTATGCGTCGTTTAAACACAAACGTCATTCTGTTTTTTGGAATTAAGATGACAAAAACATTGAACTTAACTTGATCCAAAAAAAGATGTTATTGGACTGAAAGCCCCTCACCTAAAACCAAAGACGCAAACCAAAACCGAGTCGGCCAGACAACGAATGCAGCACGCGTGGAGAGCCTTCCTCTCTTCCAAGCTTTTGAATCAAGATAAAAGTAGGAATATATATATATATATATATTGCCCATTTTCCTCTCTTATCTTCGATGTAAGACTTTCGATCTTTTATTTTTTCTTAATGTCTTGGACTTGGCCCATTTCTTTTCACATTATTTGATCCAACAACTAGCACTAGAAAGATGCCAAGTCGTAATTGTACAAAACTTCTGACTCGGAAGGCCACCGACGAAATGGTCTTCGTTTGACCACAAAATCGAATACTTTTCTCACAAAAAGTTGACGAAAACAGGAGGCTTCTGAGAGGTAAGTGGATCTCACACGCGTCCAGTGGCGGAAGGGTCAATAGGTTAATTTCTTGATTATTTCACCATATTTAGAAAGAAAATAAAAGTAAGTTTCACTTTTAACGTATATATTGGTTGGCACAACCAAGTATTCGGTATTTTTGGTGTACTTACTATTTAGTTTGGCTTATTCAAGTATTTAAATTTTGGATTTGTACTTGATTTAACTTATTCGAGTATTCAAATTTTGGACTTGTACTTAGCTTGTTAAAAACGAGTATTAACAGTTTCAAGTACTTGGGAAAAATTGATGAACTTACAAGTTTTTACCTTGTTTTATTACTTGTTACTTCTAAAATATTTGCCAATTACTTGATAATTATTGATAAAATATTTGATAATTATTGATAGAATATTTGATAATTATTTAACAAGTTAAAGATAAATACATTTATTATATTTAAATAATATGTCATTATTTTTGTTTTGTCTTGTTTTCTTTTATTTTAGTCATTCATGAAATAAATTATATTCAGAAAAAAATTCCAAGATGCTTATATACATATATCACTTATGTTTAATTTACTTATAAAAATTGAAATATAAACGAATTGTTTTATTATTATTTAGGAAAATGTATCTTTCTTCATTAACGAAAACGAGTAATAAACCAAACAACGTTAAATAACTAATTTTATTTTATTACTTCCTCTGTTTCATATTAAGTGTCATTTTAACTTTAGTGTGGATTATTGGTTCTTGCATTTTAATGGATTTGGAAATCTAAACTAAATCAAATGTTATTGGTTTTATGATTTTAAAATTTATATTGAAATCATGTGTTATTGGTTTCATGATTTATAAATTCTAATTTAAATCAAGTGTTATTCAATCATACGGATTTACTAATGGATTCGATTTCATAATAGATTTGCATGAATTTCTTTGTTAAAAATAAAAAGACTCAAATCCGAGGGGAAACCTCCGGATTTGTAAATACAAATTAAAATTTATATGTTAGATTTGAAAATCAATATATTTTACATTGATTTGTAAATAATATATGGATTTCTAAATACTCTAAAGTACATGAACCAATAATGCCTCCGTTTGTATTCTCGTGACAAAAAGAAGAGTAGTAGTTTGTATTTTTTCTAAACGTTTATTATTTCTATGTTGGCCAAAAATAAATATTATTTTTATATATTTTTACATGCTATGTTTCTTATGAAAAAATATCAAGTAGATTGGATAGTGTAGCAAATGTACGTTGATTCATGTTAGCATAATCCTTTTTGTAAAACCCCGCTCCCCCGGGTCCGATCCGGGGTTAAGAGCCTGAAGTTATAGACGTGCATCTACTCATTTTAGACCTACCAACGTATCTTACTACTGGTCTCAGGAGTCATCGAACGCATAACCTTATGTGAAGTACCAACCCAATCATATTCATCACTTCTAGTTACAGTCCTCCATACAGGGGAACATAAAAGGACAGAATAAATAAATGGGTTACTTAGTGAATCAGTTCTAGACCAGTCTCTCCACATAAACCTCTATATTCCTCAATGCGAAACAAGAATTGGCTACCCACTACAATCAAGCAATGAACGTTGTTATCAACACCATACAATGTAATGAACCCAGTCATCACCACACATAGATTTATATTTAATTGTTCTAGACCTCTAGTCCTCTAATCAACGAGTGCCCCCAAGCCATCCGCCCAGACACTCCATGGTTTTACACGCCTTCACCATTCTCCGCACAACCAACATTCGCCAAAACGCCACACCCCAAACTGGCACTTGCCAAACTGACGCTCGCCAAACAGGCACGCGAAACCCGCACTCGCCAAACGGGCACTCGCCAAACCGGCACTCGCCAAACTGGCACGCCAAACCAGCACTCGCCAAACTGGCACGCCAAAACCAGCACTCGCCAAACTAACACGCCAAACCAGCACTCGCCAAATTGGCACACCAAACCGGCACTCGCCAAACCGGTACACTCCAAGCCGGCATTTCATCATACTACGATATTCCCCCATGTCTCAACGACGACGTCATAACGCCTACCATCTTATTAACTTTATATCATATCCATATTCATTCTTATCATCATTCATTCTTATCGACTTCCAATCAAACCAACTAACCTCACTCTAGATGCAACCCGTTCTCGGTGTCACACTCAAGTCAACTTGCAAAACACCTCATTCAGATTCAAGTTCAATACATTCATCCACCAACCTATGTTCAATTCTCTCTAGCAACCTAGCCCAATCAATACAATCATGTCAAGCAATCACAAAAATCAATCAAGCAATACACAAACAATCTCTCACATCAACAGAATCAGTCCATTACGTTCCGTTAATAGTATGAGTGTTCTTATGCAATATGAATCATGCATCTAACATCATAATATCCATTATGCTCTATCAACCTAACTGCAAACATGTCTAACCAATCCTAGTTCCAAGACCAAACATGATAGAAGAACATGAGAACAAACTAGGTTCAAAATACCAACCTTAGGAATAGATCTTAAGATCTAGAGATCTGGATTTGGGAACGGGAGTATGGATATGAGAGAATCCAAAACTCTGATCAACACACCACCACCACCACCACACGCTACATCCATCACCACCACTCACGACTAGCAAGGAAGGAGAGAGAGAGAGAGGAAGGAGCGGCGCACAGAGAGAGAGAGAGAAAAAGAGGAGAGAGACAAGAGAGAGAGAGAAAAAAGAGGAGAGAGACAAGAGAGAGAGAGAGAGGGGAGAGAGAGAGAGAGAGAGAGAGAGAGAGAGAGAGAGGAGAAGAGGCTTAACGGCTAGAGATTTCGTCTTCCGGGAATTCTCTACAGAGCTTCACTTCAACTTTCTGATGGGAGAAAAGAGAGAAGGATGCTCTATATTTATAATAAAAAGAGGGGAACCCAAGGTCTTAACCCTAATGGGCCATAGACAAGGCTTTTTTCTTTTGAAAAAATGGTCTTGGGTTTTGGGATGTTACAACTCTTTCCCTGTCATTCGGAATTTGTCCCCGAATTCCAAACCCCAAACATCGAATTTAACATCCCAAACCGAAATGAATTTCTTCCACACAACACTCATCAATCAAGGGAAGCACACATGGCTTACACACTTTACTCAAGATTTCTTTTAAAAACCAAAGAACGAATTTAGCCCTGAACGGCACCCTGCATGCAAATGGATCAGATCATAACCTTAATAGAAGAATAGATATAGTTGGTGGCTTCGGAATGCCGATCTCGTAGGTTAGCACTAAGGTATCTCAGCCAGGCTCTGATACCAATTGTAACACCCCGCTCCCCCGGTTCCGATCCGTAATTAAGAGCATGGAGTAATGGACACGTGTCTACTCAATTTAGAACTACCAATGTGTCCTGCTACTGGTCGCAGAAGTCATCAGATGCGTAACCTATTTTGAAGTACCTTTCCTCCAGATGGTGTCTGATGACTTTCGTAGACAGTTGAATTCTTCACTATACTCCCTCACGTTCCGATTTCCTTGGCTAATGTCCTGCTAGCCTTCCATTCGGTCGATAGCTTCCCTTGGCAAAAACGTCTTGTTGAAGAAGTCCAGGAAATCTTCCTAGGTCAACTTATAACACCCACATACTCCATATACAACCCTCTCCAACCACACCAGGGGTCATCCTTGAGGTGGTGCACCGCTAAGTCCTTTCGGTACTCTCGTGGGCATCTGGCTAAGTTGAAGTTTCTCTCCAACCTCATCCTCCAGTTATCCGCGGTGATGGCATTGGCCTTTCCACCGAAAAGATCCCTTTGCATATCCATCATATGTCTCATCATGTCCTAGTAGGTTTGTCCTCCAGAACCAGCGGAACAGGTTATGGCTGTCGCTGCAGGTTTGCAGCGGCTCTTGGTGGTGGCACGGTGGCTCCATTTCGTGTGGCACCCCCCATCTCCAGGTAATTGGTCCCCAAAGGCAGCATGTTTTTAACGTAGTTCTTCCCTAAGGACAGCATTCTCATTGGGTACCCTGTCACCTGAAGCCGCAACAGCTTGATTACTCACTTCGAGTTCTTCCTCGGTTTGGCTCTGGTTGTTTCTGGCAGCTCGTGACTCTGATCTTGCAGCACGGTTGGCAACCCTCTGAGAAGTGGTCGTTCCCTGGGCAGCTCTGGAATTTTTTGGAGGCATCCTATCACAATGGAGAGAGACGTCAGTCTGTAGATTTGCAAGTTCACAACTACCTCGTCGAGGGTGCTAGGAGTGTCTGTCCAGGCGGTTTCCAAAAGTTCTAGTTTTTCAAAACCCCACCCAATAACATTTGAAAACCTTTTGAAATTCGAATGGAAACATCGTATCTCTAAACTACCCACCCGGTCAGTGCCGAGATGGTTTAACTTGGCTCCGATACCAAATTGTAAGGCCCGTGTCCCCAAAACCGAACATCTAAACCTCAATCACGTTCCATTGAGTCCAAAACCTCTTTATTCCAATGAAACCATTGGCTTACATAAACTCATCTTAACCAAACCAGAAAAACATGAAAGTAATAGTCTTTGAATTCAAAATAACTTAAAGAAAACCAAAACCCAAAAGATGACACTACCACACTCCTACTCTTTGACCTCCTCGTTCTTACCTACAAAAGAGAGGGGTTAGTATTGGGATTACTCGATGAGGGTAAGTTCGAGGAACCTATGAACTCATATCAGGACATACAAAAATTCACCACAGTCACAAGCTAATAAGGACTAGCATGCGACACAAAAACAAGCAACCAAGACCTCTAGGACCTACCACACGTCTCCGGGAGAAACCATTACGAGTCCCCCTTCACTGTGAGTTCCTACGGGGGCCCTCGCAGCTATGATCTGTAGCATCCTATGTGACTACCCGGTCACGGCCCCTTTGGCTCAATCAGGCATTGTCCGTCTTCGGTCACCATAGTCACTTATGCACATACTCGGCATGACTCGATTCTACCAGGCGCCATACAGAACATATCACATCATGAGTCCCCACACGTCCACACCCGATCCCCGGTGCCACATCACACACATCAACCCTACTCTTTACACTTTAACATGATCTTATTCACATCACTGCCATTTTTATCACATCACTTCCATTTTTATCACATCACATATCTCATTCATTCTTAACGCACAGCCGGTTTATCCTTTAACAACGTAACAGATCTATGTGTTCTCATCACATCATCACAATCAACCTTTAGATCTCACAGTTTTATCAAGAAACCATACATAATTATGTGTTATTGGTTTCATGATTTATAAATTTATATTGAAATCATTTGTTATTAGTTTCATGATTTATAAATTCTAATTTAAATCAAGTATTATTCAATCATTCGGATTTACTAATGGATTTGATTTCACAATGGATTTGCAGGAATTTCTTTGTTAAAAATAAAAAGACTCAAATCCGAGGGAAAACCTCCAGATTTGTAAATACAAATTAAAATTTATATGTTAGATTTGAAAATCAATATATTTTACATTGATTTGTAAATACTATATGGATTTCTAAATACTCTAAAGTACATGAATCAATAACGCCTGCTTATGCACACAGATTAAGGAAATAATTAATTTTACATATTTTCTATAAAAAACACAATTACCTATATACCTAACCATATTTCAGCCAATAGAAAAATAAATTGCACCATAAAACTAATAAATTTTGCATCAAAAATCGAAAACGACACTTATTTTGTAACAAAAAAATCTCTACAATGACACTTAATATGAAACGGAGGGAATATTTTATATTTGTAAAATTTAAATAGACTATTTGATACACGACTTGATATCAGAACAAGTACTCGACTTTAAAGATAATATATCAATCAAGTAACAAATAGGAGATAAATAACGAGTAATTGTTGTCACTCATAAAATATATAAGTTTTAGTTAACTAATGAAATCGATACTAAGGATTTAATAAACCAAGTAATATATAACAAGTAACTAAACAAGTAAAAGATAATAAGTAACGAGCCAAATAGTTAAAAATAAAAATGAATATGATACTTCATTTGTACTTGTAAGTAATAAAATTGATTATTTGTTATTTAATTTAATTTTAACAAGTACTTATTTTTTTAAGCCTAACCAAGTCAAATAGAGAATACAAGTTGAAAATTCGCTCGATTTGCCCCTTTATGGAGATGAAGTTTAATTAATATATTTATTAAAAAAGAAAAGTATATATTTATTAAAAAGAAAAAAAATACTTTTCTCATAGATCTGTGTTTTTTAATATATATAATGCTACGCCTAGATCGAAGCAGATCACTGTCCCAAAATACAAGCCATAACAGACTACCAAAATCATGACGTGTCCCAAAATCGTCATTAGTGATGTTCGTTTGGTTGCCGCAGCTTTCTGCGTCTGCGTCTGAGTCTGAGTCTGAGTCTGCGGCTGCGTCATTGACGCAGATTGTTGTTCGTTTGGTTGCCGCAGTAAATTGACGCAGACGCAGTACATTGACGCAGACGCATCAAGTTCTGTTCGTTTGATTGACGCATAAAATTAACGCAGACGCACGAAAATTGACGCAGACGCAGTGTGCTGTTCGTTTCGTAGACGCTGCGGCTATTCTTCATTTAATTCATATTTGATTTTTATAAATTTGTATAATTATATTTTAAATTTATATAATTTTTATTCTTCATTTAATATGTAATTTATATATATTTACGTCCAAATTTTTTTTATTTAATTTGTAAAAAATTTAGTCAAATATATAAATATAGCAACATTTTTTATCAAAATTTTAAATAAAATAATAAATGAAGTCTTAAATAAATAAAAATAATACACAAAGTCTCAAATAAAAATCATACATCAAGTTTTTAATAGAAAAAACAACAAATATAAGCAAAGAAAAAACAAGTCATTAACTGAAAAAACTAATACGGTAAACGACCTCGACCATATTCATTTGTGATGTTCTTTCGCAAAGCCTCCATCACTATATCACCGGTCGGCTCATATACAACTTCTTCATCACCATCACTAGCAACTCCTCCTCCTCCTTCTCCTTCCCCTTCTCCTTCTCCTTCTCCATCATCATCAATTTGCCAATGTGTAAAATCACGATCTTCCCTATGTGAATCCCTTATGAAGTTGTGTAGAGCCATCGTCGCTGTTACCAACTTAATCCATTTGACCAGACCATACTTTGGATGTTTACGATCCAAAATCCTCCATTTTGCTTTCCATACTCCAAATGTCCTCTCAATCACTGATCGCAGGCCCGAATGCTTTCGGTTAAACAACTCCCTCGCACTAACTGGTGGTCCTCCTTTAGCAAACTGACCAAGATGATATCGCATACTACGATGCGGACCAAGATATCCTATCCTGGTAGAATATCCAGAGTCAACTAAATAATACTTTCCAGGCGGAGGATGTGGAAAAGAAGCCTCATTCCTCGCACAATGAGTCAACACCTTCGAATCATGTGCTCTACCAGGTACACCGAGATACGCATATATGAACTTCATGTCAAAGTTACATATAGCAAGAACATTCATCGTAGCATCTTGCTTTCTGCCTCTATACGCTTCTGCATTTTGACTTGGAGGGCGAACCGGGACATGCGTTCCATCAAGGGCTCCAATGCAATCTTTGAAATAAGGCCAATACCGATTATCATTCCTCAAAACAGGATTCGCTCTTGCAAACTCGCCTTCTTGTGGTCTTAGTGTATCTGCTGCAAACTTCAGAAGAGCACTCAAGACATCATCAAGCTTCCTTTTTACTGTATCCAATGATCTCTGATACCTTGCAGCTATATCCCTCACAGTTTTATCCTGACCAACCACCTCAAGAAACATAGCAACAGATTCTTCAATGTAGACGTTGTGAGACTCTCGTAACTCATATCTCTCAGTTAACATCTTACACAAAGCTTTAAAAGTTCTTTACACAGAGCTCCTCTATTTGTTCTATGACTCAATCTATCAGTAGTAATCACATCAAACAAACCAAGTTCATCATCATAATCACCATCCTCATCTTCCAATATCCATCTTCTAAGCATCTACAAAACCATAAAAAGGGATAAAATCTGTTAATACACGAGACAGCACCAAAACAAATAAGTTCATGTCTATTCTATGTAACAAATCTGTTATGAGACAGCACCAAAACAAATCTGTTAATACACGAGACAGCACCAAAACAAATAAGTTCATGTCTATTCTATGTAACAAATCTGTTATTAGACAGCACCAAAACAAATGTGTGCATGTTTATTCTATGTAACAAATCTGTTATGAGACAGCACCAAGGCATTCATATCAAGCCACAACAAGACAGATTTTTGTGTAATAACAAGGCAGATTTTTGTGTAATAACACCCTGTAAACAACCTGTAAACAACACCAAAACACCAAGACAGATTCATATCAAACCACAAAAGGCAGAGATTCATACAAAGATCATAGCAAGATCACAAAACTATAAAGCGATACTAAAAGTTCCAGAAACCTAAAAGTACAAAATTCTATACTAATTACTCATCACGTTTTATCTTGGTCCTAAGCTCTAGAAACCTAATCTTAGCTTCATCTGTCTTAAATGTTATAAAACCCTTTCTGCTTCCTTCACTATCTATAAGGAGCTCAACTGCTGCTCCGTACAATGGAGACCACTCTCTCACTCCAGGCAACGCATTCAATATCCCTAACACATTCTCAATACTAGAGGCCTCTTCACGCTCCAACATCCGTTCTGCTATCCTATTCTTCACCTCAAGAGTGCAATGTTCTGACAATTTTAAGACGTATAGTAGAAAGCTATATTTATCAAATCCAGAAAAGAAAAAAATGGTAAGGTTTGTTTTTGAAATTTAGAAGAAAGGAAAAAAAATTGGAACATAAAATTAATAACAAAAAAATCTAAACAGAAGCTATTTACACACTGATATTGGATATCAGAACAAAATATTTTGATGAAAAAAGTTAAACTAACAAAAGCGTTTTCGGCCCGTTTTCGTATTGGGCCCTGGGGGTAGACACCTAATGTAAAGTCCCTGCTCTCCTCACAGCCGGCACTGGATTGAAAGAAGCAGAACTTTTGTGTTGAGCGCAAGATTGACTGATTGATCAGATGGAGTTCTGTCCAACGTGTGGGAACTTGCTGCGTTACGGTAATTCACAGTTCTTCTGCTCCACATGTCCTTACATCGCCCGCATCGAAAGACAGGTTTGTTTCTTCTTAAAAATTCTAACTTAAACTAATCAAAAAGTACCTTTTCTATGGAGGTTTATTATCTCTGTCTGTGTGGGGGGGGTGCTTTGAACAGGTTGAGATAAAGAAGAAGCAATTGCTGGTTAAGAAATCAATTGACCCGGTTTTGAAGAAAGATGATATACCAAAAGGACCTGAAACTGAAGGTACTTCTTCTTTTCATTTGATTATTTTAGTACTACATGGATCTCAATTGATCCCCATTGCTTATGAATGTTGGATTCTTTGTTTTGTGTAATCAGCACCGTGCCCAAGATGCGGGCACGACAAGGCCTACTTCAAAACAATGCAGATTCGTTCAGCTGATGAGCCTGAATCCAGATTTTATAGATGTGTCAAGTGCGAGCAAACTTGGCGCGAGGAGTGAGACATTACAATGTACTCAATGGACTCTTTGAGTGTTTTTTTGTGGTATCATTGACAATTTTGGGAGGTTTATCTTGCCTTGGGATGTTTCAGCAGAGTGATTTAAGCAAATTTTGATTGTCTAGTTTCCATTTTCTTTTATATATCAACCCACAATGAACATTCAACCACAACCAAATGTTTAATATTCTCA
>CAJHQP010013001.1:0-10394 GCA_905132765.1 Moricandia arvensis | reverse complement strand
AATGATTCCATTCTTGGCAGTAAAGGTGAAAACCTGTGACTCCTTACAATCCTGCCTAGAAGAGTTTTATTTTCCCAATACCTATGGGACTTGAGACCTTGCTTAGACCGGCAAATTGTAAAAACAAATTATAAATCGGTTTATATATATATATATATATATATATATATATATATATATATTATATATATATATATATATATATATATATATATATATATATATATATATATATATATTTCACCAATATCCATTTAAGAGTGATTTGATGGTAACACCTAAGCCTCAATGTTCTAATAGCATTGACCTCCTCTATACATTCATTAACGGAAATTAAAATTGCATATCTGTAAAAGTAATATTCTCTGCCAATTTCACTGAACACGAGAAAAGTAACTCTCACACTACGAAAGTCCCAGATATTGTTTGTTGCTACCTTGGAGAGAATCTGATGAAGTATCCAAGGAGGAGAGAAGGCAAGTTCAATTTTACATGTGTCCTCAAAATGGTTATTAATGGGAGCTATATAAGGTTAATTTGTTTGGAGAATGTGATAAACCCTTTAATTTGATGATCCTCTTAAGCTACTACAAGTAGTAACTTCTCCATTTAAGAGTGATTTGATGGACGTTTTGAATAGACACAATTTTTTCTCTGGAACAGTCGCCGCTCTTGGAAATAATTATCATTACACTTGACTCTCTCTTTTGTCTGTAATTTTTAGTCAAGTCACTAAATTTAAACTCCACTCCACTAAATCGTCTATTTTTTCTCCATTTACATATATACACTTTTCTCTATCCCACTAACATTTCACTCCAAAAATAACACATAAAGCACCAAAAAGCAAAGAAAACACACATCATCTCTCAAGATTCTAACAATGTGGCACACTACAATATGCTTGTTGACATTGTATATAACAAGGCATCACGGCATGGCGTTTTAGAGTGAAAATACTCAGGATCTAGTTGTTTTAATTCCTATGTTTCCAGTTTTGGACCCAACAGGAGTTATATAGTAGCGGATAAGGTTGTGAATGTAAAATCATCGCCTCTCAAGTTTCTAATAACATGCAATAATGAAAACTAAAAACTTGATATTTAAAATTTATTCTACATGGAACCAAGATGGAGATGAACGTTTATACCAAAAAAGTGCATATAGATTTAAAAACCTAGAGAACCAAGAGGGACAATGGGCGGAAATCTTTCGGGTAGAAGTTGACTATGCTATCAAGGTTATAAGGCAACAAATTCTCGATTCAAATTATCTGCTACGCCTTATACTAAAGTCCACATCATCGATCCTCTGAAAAATCATCATTACATGAAAATCAAGTGTATCCATGATATCCTTCACATCAAGAACAGAAACTATCCCATATGTAGTAATCTTAACTACTAAAATATATTTTCGATAATGTATATTTAAGTAACAAATGCAAAAAAAAACGTATCTTTTAGATATGATGAGAGTGATCTTCAACACGGAAACCCATTTTGATGACCCTGCAAGGCCAAAGATGGTGTTTTACGTAAGAGACAACACGTAAGTACAAAGTAACATATGATCACAGACAAATGTTTAAATTAGTGTACTTGAAACACATTGTTTTATTCATAATAGTGAGAGAAAGAAAAAAATTTTGGCAACCGGCGATGGTGCTTATGCTTTCCGGGATGGGTTTGAAAACATGAGGGGTCGTGGAAAGGTGATTGTGGTCCTTAAGATGTGGAGGATCTCAAGTTTTATAAATAAGTATATTATATTATGTGTTTAGTTTTAAATGTATTAGTTGAGTAAAACGTTTCCTAACTCATTTATACATGTTATTTTTATGATGATGATTTATGGCTTGAGACGGATGGATTATCTGACTTCAGGTTCAATCCGCGTTTGTCAGAGATTGAAGAGTTTAAGCGATGGCTACTTAACAGTGACCCTTATGTCCGGAGACACATAGCCATGGGGCCTTTGTAAACTTGTGTTCTCTTTGTGTTTTTTTGTTGTTTTTATTTGAATATATTTTTTTATGCTTAAAATAAAAATATGTTGAAATCTAAATCATTATCTTTGTTAGGCGGGATTTTAAATCTTATGTGATTGCATTAAGTTATTTTTTGGTTCAAGGTCTGTAATCATATGATACGTTTAGAATAATAGTCAATGGCTCAATTATGTATTCTAACATTGATTATAAGAATACATCAATAGTTACTTAAAAAAGTTTCTTTATTTAAATTGAAATCAGATTTTAGTATGTAAGATTTGATGTTCAATATATTTAAATATTTCCTTATAAAATCATACAAATTATACATATAATTTACATTTAAGTTGTCATGTTCATAATAATGTCAAAGTCAGAATACAAAATATATTTTTCAAAAAGGTTAAATGAGAGACATTTATATCAAATCTTTTATTATCTGATTTTTTTCTCACTCGATAGAGGAAATGCAAAGAATATCCTAGAGTTCAAAGGGTTTTTGCAAAAATGCTCAAAACTTATAGTCAAACACAAAACTAACCCATAATTTTTTGGAATTTTCATTTGCCCTATTCTCCCCAAAAGTTTTGATTATTCACGAAAATGCCATTACTTTTTTTTGTTTTTTCGAAAATGAGTATTTTACTCTATCATCCTCATCTTCACCAAGTATTTTCAATAATGTCATTTCCATCAATACACCAACCACCATGAATAACCAATTTGAAGCTCTTAATGCACCTAAAAATCGGTTCTCAGTCCTCTTATCTC
Source organism: Moricandia arvensis (assembly GCA_905132765.1). Classification (NCBI taxonomy): domain Eukaryota; kingdom Viridiplantae; phylum Streptophyta; class Magnoliopsida; order Brassicales; family Brassicaceae; genus Moricandia; species Moricandia arvensis. The sequence continues at coordinate 7,630 of CAJHQP010013001.1, read as the reverse complement.
ATTTCTTATGCTCAAAAACTAAATCTCTTTCACTTTCTCTCTATATTCATCTAAAAAGTTCAAGATTTTGATTCAAGCTTACGATTCTTGGCGGGTGGCTTTCTTTTGAGCTTCTGAGTGCTTGGAGAAGAGTTATATGTGCTAAGAAAGTTATCTCACTAATTTAAAGTATGAAATCAATTTTTTACAAATCTGTTCGCCCGGAAGACTTCCGTGTAAGTCTTTTGGATGTAGAAGACTTACACGGAAGTCGTCTGGTCAATGCAGAGGTTAGTTTTGCAGTTGACTTCTATATGTATTTTTAGAGACGACTTATCTAGAAGTCTTCCAGTTTTCTTTGCTAACAAAAAAATCTCGAAAATACAATAGAAGACCTCCCAGTAAGTCGTCTAGGATAAACATGTTATTTTTTTATTTGACCAAATTATGTTAGAAATTTTCTTTTTCCAGACGACTTATAAATAAGTCGCCTGGCTGAAAAATAAATTTTAATATTTAATATTTACTAGACGACTTATATGAAAATCATCTTAGGTTACTTTTGCATTTTAAAAATAAAACTTATATATTTAGTTTGTCTTCCGATAGACGACTTACACGGAAGTCTTCCAGAATTTTTTTCCGATATTTTGGTTGACCTTGGATATCACAGAAGACTTCCATGTAAGTCGTCTGCCGAAAGACTTACACGAGGGTCATCTAAGTCGTCTAGTTAATATCAAATATTTTAAATTTTATTTTCTAATTGCAGGAATAACCTGTGACAACTTACATATAAGTCGTCTAGTTAATATCAAATATTTAAGTCTTATTTTTCAGAGAAAAGTCAAATTTCTGACACAATTTAATCAAATGCAAAACTAACATGTTTATCTTAGACGGCTTAGTGGGAGGTTTTCTCTGGTATTTTCGAAGTTTTTTTTAAAACAAAAGTAATGCAATATTTTACAAAGGAAGACTTCCAAAGAAATCTGTTGTAGAGTAGACATCTTTGGAAGTCTTCATTTGTAAATTTTCAATTGCAAAAATGAACTTATTGACGAGTTCCGTGTAAGTCTTTTGGAAGACTTACTTGGAAGTCGTCTACGTCAATGTTTAAATTTTCATTTTCTCTAAAACTATAAAGAGTTTTAACTTTTTCTTGTTAATTCATGTATATTAGTTGGTATTTGGGTTCTTGAATTGAATTCATAACTTAACTGGTTTTAGTTATGAATTTACCAATATTCATGTTTATTAATTTTTCTAGCTAATCTGAGAAAACTTTCGTGTAAGTATGCTAGAAGACTTAGTTTTTGTAAACTTGTTAAGTAACTTTAAGATATGTTTTTAACTTTCAAAAGTGTTAGTAACTTTAAAAATATCAAATAACATGGTTTAATGTATCTTCTTATATCATAAAATATACTTTTTAACTTTCATGAAATTTAAAATTTCAATTTTCACTTAAACTTTGAGTTTCCCGCTTAAATTTTAATTCTCGCTTATATTTCAATTTCCCGCTTTAAATTTAAGTCTTCGAGAAGATTTGAATTCCCAGAAGTCTTTCAGTGAAACAATCATATGTTTGAACTTATGTAATATTTGATATGTTGTGAATTTGGCTAAGCTTTCTTGGGAATTTTTATCCCTTAGTTGTAGTAAATTTGGATATATTTTTTTGTATTATTATGTTTTACTATTAAAGTTGTATCAATAACTTCAATAATGTCATGTACTTTTGGTAAGATAACATTGTAGACATGAATATATTTACCAAATTGTTTTCATTAGTATCTCTTTAAATTTACAAAAAAAAAAAATCACAATTAAAAGTGTACACCTATAAATCACAAAATGAGCATAACCAAAATTATTATAGACCATTCTTCCACAAAAACAAATTGGACTCCACTTGAATTGAGATAAAACTCTCTCAGAAGACTTCCTGGAAGTCTTCTAGCACATTATATGTTAGAAGACTTCCAAGAAGACTTCCAAGAAACTTCCAGGAAGTCGTGTAGAAGACTTCCGAAAAGACTTCTCAGAAGTCTTCCAAAGTCTGACTCAGATATGAAAAACCTCCAAATCCAAAAACCTTTAAATGGCATCAAAACAGAGAAAATGAGTGGAAGATGAAATATGTCTACATTTAAAGAACACACAAAAATACATATTCAAAAAATAGATCTACATTTTAAAGTAGTATAAGATGAGAACCATGTAATAAAAAACAAGATTAATTAGTGAGAAAGATATGAAACAAAAAAAATGATAAATTAATAGAAAGTTTTAGTTTGAGAAAAAGGTAAGAGCTCTAAGCAACCAGAGACTTATGAAAACTCTGTTATGCAGATTTACCTAAATGCTCAGATATGTTATGAAAAAAAGAGATATAGAGAAAAATTCGCCAAAAGACTTCAAGGAAGTCTTAACTGTTAGAAGACGTCTAGTGCATTAATTGTTAGAAGACTTCCAAGAAGACTACCCTGGAAGTCTTCCGAGTCTATCTCAGATCTTAAAAACATGCATATCCAAAAACATTCAAATGACTTCAAAACATAGAAAAACTTCAAAAATAAGGTAAGAGCTTAAAACGACAAAAAGAGTTTTCAAAATATAAGATCTTTAAGCAACAAGGGGTTATAAAATGAAAAAAAAAATATGATTTATAAATCTACCTTTAAAGGAGTGGAAGATGAGAACCATGTAATAAAAAAAAACCTGCAAAAACAAAATAATTCAGTGAGAAAAACATGAGATAAAAATGAGAAATTGATATAAGTTTTGGTGTTTTTAAGTTCAAAAAGATTAGAGAGATGTTGGAGAGTTTTAAAATGAGAAACATTACATTTTTTCGTAACCATTTGAGAGGAAGAGAGAATGTGTAACTTTTTTTTATATAAGGAGATACAAATTCCAATAAAATTAAATAATTTTGATTGAGAAGACTTTCAGGTAAGTTTTATAGAAGACTTATTTGAAAGTCTTCTCGACCCTAAATTTACTATTCGCCTAGAAGACTTTCCCAGAAGTCATCTTATGTAAATATTATTCATCAGACGACTTACTTGAAAGTCTTCTCGACCCTAAATTTACTATTCGCCCAAAAGACTTTCTCAGAAGTCGTCTGATGTAAATATTATTCATCAGATGACTTCCAGGAAGTCGTCTAGACCCTAAATATAAACTATGAACTTAAGTAATTAACTAAACACTTTATTATAATCAAATTCAACTTAAAAATGTTAAGTTTCCAAAAATTAACCCCAAGAATACAAACAATACTACAACATATGTTACAAAACCCTAAACCAAAGAATACCATGACTCTACATTCACTCATTTATGTTCAAAATAATTCAATTTTACTACATCTTAATTTATATCATTTAAAAATATTTATAATTACATGATTTTCAAAATTTTACCCTAAAAATATTTTTTTGTAAAATTTATAAATCTATATTATTCAAACTGAAGTACCTTTTGGTACTGTTTGGAAACATGAATAACAATATAATTTTGGTATTTTTTGGAAACATTGATAACAATATAAATGAGAATTGTTTGGATACATGGATAGCAATATAAAAATACTTTCTTTTATTTACAAAACTTAGCCTTTGCATTTACAATAAATTAAGTATTTATTTTTATTTACAAATTCTACCATTGCATTTAAAATAAATAGTTACAATTTCAAAGCTTATCTAATCAAATCGATATTTATATATTGACCATTAACAATTTTAATATGTTGTTTCATTTCAAAATAAATTAACAAAAAACAACAAATTAATATATGAATAATACAATTACATCAAATTGCATCAAATTATACATTTTAATATAATATTATGTACGAATAAAATTTTTTTATGAACATCTATATTATAAGATAATATATTCTACTCTATATGTAAATTACAAAAATAAAAAATATACAAAGCCTTTTTTATAAAACTAACGATTTATAAGTTTATGTTGAACACAAGTTAAATCAAACACCCGCGCAGGGGCGCGATCAATTTCTAGTTATTTTTAAGATTAACTATATGAGACGACTTACACAAACTCAGAAGATTTTCCAAGGTTATATTCGTAAAAATAAATTATGGTCTTTTGTTTGGTCATAAAAGACTTGTTGTAATTTCAAAAGGCTTTGAGTTAGTTTTGCATTTTATTGATGTTTGAGTATACTTTTGCATTTAAAATCAAGTTTTGAGTCATATTTGACAAATTTCTAGAATTTAAAAACGAACTTCATCAATAAGTTCATTTTAAAGGCTCATACTATAGACCAACCTATAAATACTTTATTATTTCTAAACTTTTTATATACAATATTCCAAAACAGTTATTTTGTTTATCACCATAATTTTTTATATTTTGTGACTAAAAATTTAATAATATATATTGATATAAAGGAACTTTATTGTACTTAATATCAAAAAAAATATACGGTCAATCATATTATAACTTCAAATGATTATCTATATTGATATGTAGTTGTAAACACATATTTTTAATATAATTAGAGAGGGAGAGAGAGTTATATATGCAATACAATTCATATTAATAATTGTATTATGATATACTTATATACTAATAATCATAATTATATACTATATAATATATGAATCATATTAATGTTTGCACTTGCATGGGGACGGTCTACCTAGTACAATGTAACATAACAACAAATTCAGTTCAGTTACCATTCAATTCCATTTAATGAAAAGTCAAATCATATACTATAACTTTAATATTGCCAAGTAGTAATAAAAGACACGAAAAAGTAATCTTCTATCTATATATCTACTGCCACTAACTATGTACAAAAATGCGTGACTTTGTTACATTAATCACTATTTCACTAATCAATAAAATATATTTTCTCACCAAATCAAATCTCTCTCTTTCTCTCTCTCTCTCGTTTCATACAATATGGAGAAAGATTCTTGGGCAGATCTGTGGGACAACAATCAATCGACGGCGAGAACAAGCGACGACGGTAAAAGCGGCGGCGGCAGTGGCAGTGGCAGTGGCCGTCGGGTAAATACAAAGAGAAGATGGAAGCTGGACTGGGGAAGACGAAAGCGGCGGCGAGTTCGGGGTTCAAGAAAGTGAAGACAGGAACGTCGCTGGGTCTTAGCTGGGTCAAAGACAAGTACACCAAAACCACCTCCAAGAAGAATTGATTTCTTTTGTTTTCCGATTGCACATTAAATAATACTCGAACAGATCTGATGATATCGAACGTTTTTTGTTTTGGATTCTTCTTGTGATCTTTTGGACAGATAAGGTTTGTTTGATCATGTGAAGAAGATTCACAAGTATATTTCAAAATCTTTTTCTTTAATGATATTCTTCGATTGGTGTGCCAGATCCGTTTGGTTCCCATTTAAAGTTTTAGTTTATTTATTAATAGAAAATTCATCAAATTATTTTATTAATACCAAAATCACACTTCCTCCACTTTTTCATTAGATGATGTGATAACAATTAGAGCAAATCTCTTAAATATATATTTTTGATTTTTTTTAACAAAAATAAATTTTAAGAAAAAAAGAGAATCAAAATAATCTTTTTTTTATTTTAAAAATTTTAATATTATTTTTTAAAATTTTAAGTTTCACTTCCAAAATTACACTATAACTCTAAATCTTAAATCAAGATTAATTAACCTAGATAGTACAAATGTATATTTACATTTTTAATTAAAGTTTATTTTGGTCATTTTTCTTTTTTTAAAACTATTTTAATGACAAACTTTTTTATATCTATCTTACGGTATTCTTAAAACTATAACAATAAATTTAAATGTTAAATACTGCATATATGTTAGAACATATTAATCAATAGTTAATTAATATAACACATACAAATTTTTGAACTCAAAGTTGAAAACCTAATTTAAACATAACAACACTGGAGAGATTAATTATTTATCACCAAATGTATAATAACTCATTATCTAGTAATTCGCAAATGGAAACATTGTAAAAAATATATATTAGATTTATAAATAATTTGTATAATTTATAAATTATAGATATTATACAATTATAAATAGATTCCCATGGCTTTAAATGATATTATATTTTATAAGTAATAAACTAATGCATAAATCTTATAAATTATTCATAAGTTCTATAAATAATTTAATTTTTTTGATAAAATGATTTTAAAGCCATGGAAAATAGTTTGATATATGTTGTTTATATCTTGTTTATATCTTTATAACTAGTTTATAAAATATGTATGAACTTTATAAAATATATATTGTCAATATAGTACTTCAATTTCTATAAATTGTTTTTTTTGTTTTTATAGTTTATAATGATAAAAATTGACCAAATATTAGTACTCTTTCTAAATTTTTAAAAGTTATCACCATAAAGCATTCTTTGTATTCTCATTTAGATTATTTGGGAAGTGATATTAATTATTTTAGATTTAATTTTTATTTTGAATTTAATTAAGATAAATAAAAATTGAAAATCATTAGTTAATTAAATTGTAACATTTTTTCAAAACTTCACTAATCAACAGATAAGTAATAGTCAATTAAGTAACTTCTTCTTAATATATAAGGAGATTTATAACTGCATACAATTCAAGGTGGACGGATATCCGAGAAATTTAGACCTTGATTGATCTCAGTTTTTTAAGGTGGAGTTCTTAATTTATAATTTGATTTTTTTTTTCACTTAACAGCTAAAAGGACGTTTCTTATGTCTCTTATGTCTTTTATTTAAGAGAAAACTCTTAATTTTTATTCTTAGTTAAAAATTAAAAAATATCTCTTATCATAGCTAAGAATCTCACCTTAAGAGACCATGATTGAGTATTCGGATCCGAATCGGATGCGTCCGATCTTTGATTTTAGTATCCGGATTCTTGCATTTTGGATATCCAGATTTCAGATATCCATCTAGATATTGTGTTACCCGCAGATATTCGAATTTTCAGTAAAGATAACTAAAAAATAAAAAAACATTTTAAAATAGATTTTTTTTTAAAAAAATAATAAATAAATTAAATATTTATACAAAATTTATAAATACATATATGACTTATTATATTACTAAAATTAAAATATAATATTTTTAATACTTATTTATGTTTAAATATTAATATATCAAATATAATTATTATAAGATTTAAAATTAATATATTTTAAAAAGATAGATCCAGATCCGTATATCTATAATACTAATACATTTTATTAATAATTTTAAATCTTTGACTCTGTAATTTGAGATCTGGACTACCGAGATTTAATTTCTTATCTATAACCGACATTCAGATGGGCACATCCGGATATCCTATTTCGAAGCTGATTTTGAGCGAATCTTGGATTGAATTCGTATCGAGGATAATAAGTGTAAAGCCTAGTACATTAACATATTCTTTGTACTGATATGATGCAACACACGTTTAAGATTTTTTGACTTTTTTCAAAATCAATTTTTATTTTCTTTTTTAAAAGGTTTTGATTGCAAAATTTCTTTTCAAATTCCTATTTTGTTGTAATTCTTCAAAATTTTTTTCCAATTCGAAATTCTTTTTTTAAATTCTTTTCCAAAATTTTTAGTTCAAATATTTTTAAATACTAAACTCCACCCTGGAACCTCACATTTCA
>CAJHQP010013000.1:0-10394 GCA_905132765.1 Moricandia arvensis | reverse complement strand
GGGGACGGGAACGGGGACGGGAACGGAGACGGGAACAAGGACGGGAACGGGGATGGGAAACGGCAAAACTAAAAAATTAGGGATACGGATACAGAATAGAAACTTTTCTAGAAGTAATATATATATATATATACATAATTTTTGTTTGGATTGATATATGAACTGCAATAAGATAAATAATCACATAAATTTCACGAGATATATAACAGAAATAGAATATTCAAAGTAATAGTTCGAATCCAAAGTCATCATCATGGAAAAGCTCATGTTGTTAAGTCCTAACTTATGGATACGTCCCCACGCTGTCCCAGCCCTGTCCCCATGCCGTTCCCGTTTTGGAAACGTTTCCGGTACCGGGACGTCACTCAAACTCACGTGTACGTGTATCATAATCCATTTGAGTTTCACATATGATGTATTGGTGTTTTTATGGATCCGAAAATTCACTTGAAGGGATTTTACAACTTTTTAGTCTTTTCTGTCTAGCCCCAGCTGTCTCACGTATTAACCGGGAAAATGACATGTTTCAACCCAAATAATTTTCATCGTGCGTTATACTGACCCGAAAAATTGACTAGTGCTAAATACGACTTCAACTCGATTATAATTCAAATAAAATTCCTATACTTTTTAAAATATGCATAAATCTACATTAAGGTAACATAAGTTAGTCAACCGTTAATTTTTACATGTCACATGGTAAAACGGCATCGTTTTTAGTTAAAAAAAAATTTAGTCATCCGCTAAACTCAAACCGAGGCTCTGGCCCACTTTATCCCAAGGATTTTAATTAGTGCTAAATACGACCCCAACTCGATTATAATTCAAAAAAAAATACTTATTTTTTAAAAAATGTGCATAAATCTACATTGAGAGTAACATAAGTTAGTCAACCATTAATTTTTACATGTTACAAGGTAAAACGACATCGTTTTTCGTTTAAAAAAATAGTCACCGGTTAGTCTCGAACCTAGGCTTTGGCACACTCCTTCACACGAGCTTCAATGCTTGACTGAGAACCATTTGATCCCAGTTGTCTTATTATCAGAGCTATCATTAGTTTGAAAAAAGCTCTTCAATCGAGTTTTGAAGGCTCGACGAAGCCGACATAGGAGGAATGAATGTTGGATAATTTCAAATTTATGGAAACTTGAGATATTAATAAGTGTTTAATATGTTAAGGGGTAAACAGAAAAGTAAATCTAGAATAGGAAAATAAAGTTTTTTATTTATGTTAAGTTTGTGTTGTCATATCTCACATGTTAAAGAAAAACGTTTTTTACTATAAATATAGATCTAATGGAGAGGTGTTCCATAAGATTTAAGAAAATAAATCATAAGAGATTTAACAAAAATATTTTGAAAGCTTTAGTTTTGAGAAGTTCTTTAAGACTCATAGTTTTGTGTTTCTAGAGATTTGAATGAACAATTTTCATTGCAAATTTTTGGAAGGTGATGATGGAGCAACACAATGGAAGAGCTTACTGTGAATAATGAGGAGGAAAGTTAAGATTTTCAAAGCATATATCAAATCTATTTTCTATGGGAATAAACGAAACATTAGAACAAGAGGAATATATTGAGATTTTTAGAGAATAAGAGTAGATGAACCGAGAGTAAGAGAGAAAGAGTGGAAAGATTGAGAGATTAGAAGGGAGTGTGCTCGATGTTCATGATGAACACGAGAGAGAGAAGAGAGAACCACGGAAGAAAGAAATGGTTTGCTTACTTGATTAATCTGAGAGGAGTTTACACATATATAGAGGCTTTACAACGGATACAAAAGGAAAGGTAAACCAAGAGGAGACGTGGCTGGTCAAGGGGAGAGGCGCGCCTGGTTTTGAACTTGTGGCTGAGGAAGCGAGATGCTTTTGGCATCTTGACTAGATGCCTTCTCCTTTCCAGCCTTGGACAGACTGTCTTGGTCAAGCTTGACTCCTCATCCGCGAGCCTCTTCTTTACTGAGTAACCATTCAGGTTAACCTTCTTCCTTTTACCCAGCAAGGTTACCTCATCTTCCTTCTGCCTTGTGACCCAAGTCTCAGCCATGGATGTACGGACCTTGAGTTGTACGGATCCGTACAACTTGACCCGGTTTTTGCACAAGACCAAAATATGTTTTGGTCGAGTTTAAAGTGGTTTGGGTCAAGTGGTCCGTACGGTCGGCCGTACAGTCCGTACCGTCCGTACACTTGCCCTAACTTTGCACCAACCTTCCTTTGATCCATAAACTTCAACCAAGCCTCTTAAACCTCCTCTCTTATTTACTTAGATCAACACTCCCCCTCAAGCTTGACCATGTGGAACAATTCAAACTTGGAATGCTATGAGATCTCCCTCACTAAAAACCTCACCAAAGGGAAAACCCTTTTTGGGATAAAACCCCTTGATGAGGGAAAAAGAGTGAAGACCCCATAGCGAAGGGATTAGTTGTCTGGTGAGAGGTAAATGAGTCCTAATCTGATGTGAATAGACTTAATGACCGTTTGCCTTGCTTCCTTGGTAAAGACATCCGCCAACTGATCCTCACTTCTAGTATACATGGCAAGATCTCTCCAAGACCAATCATTTGCCTCACCTTGTAGCAGTCCACCTCAATGTGCTTGGTTCTTTCATGGAACACCGAGTTGGTTGCAATGTGGATAGCCGCCTGGTTATCACAATGCATTGTCATGGGTGTGGCTTGCTCTACTCCTAGGTGCTTCAGTATCCCTTTGATCCATACCAATTCATTTGTCAGCTTCAGCATGGCTCTATACTCAGCCTCAGAACTCAAACAAGAGACCACCTTCTGCTTCTTGCTTTTCCAAGTGACCAGGTTTCTTCCAATAAAGGTGCAATAGCTGGTAGTGGACTTCCTATCAGCTCTATCTCCTGCCCAATCTGCGTCACAGTACCCCACCACTTCAGTGCTCTCATTACACCCCATCCATACTCCTTGGCCTGGTGATCCATTTAGGTAACTTAGGATCCGTTCCACCATCCTCCAGTGATGTTCTCTTGGCTCTTGCATGTGTTGGTTCACCTGGTTTACAGCAAAACAAATATCAGGACGGGTAATGGTCAAGTATATTAACTTACCAACCATCCTCCTATAGAGTTTGGGATCTTCAAGGTATGGGCTGTTCTCAATCTCCCCCTCTCGTGGTACTTTGTACCCATCCTCCAATGGCAGTTTTGCTATCTTCCCACCAAGTTTACCTGCATCTTTCAAAAGATCAAGGGTGTATTTTCTTTGGGACATGAACAAGCCTTCCTTGGATCTACATATCTCAATTCCAAGGAAGTATTTCATTTCCCCTAAGTCTTTAATTTCAAACACATATTTTAGATAGTCTTTAGTATCTTGTATACATGCTTTGTTACTTCTGGTTATGATGATATCATCAACATAGACCAGAAGGACAATGATACCTGAGGTTGTGGTGAGAGTGAAGAGAGTGTGGTCTAACTCAGACTTCCTGAAGCCTCGCCCATTCAGAGTAGTGCTCAGTTTGTTGTACTAAGCTCTAGGCGACTGCTTTAGACCATAGATAGCTTTCTTCAACCTCAGCACATTTCCCGGTTTCACAAGACTCTCAAGACCTGGTGGAGGCTTCATGTAGACTTCATCTTCAAGTTCTCCTTGAAGAAAGGCGTTCTTGACATCCATTTGCCAAAGATCCCATTTCAGATTGGTTGCCACTGATAGAACAATCCGAATGGTATGGAGTTTAGCAACTGGAGCAAAGGTGTCAAGATAGTCTTCTCCATATGTTTGAGTGAAACCTCTAGCCACTAGCCTTGTCTTCCTTCTATCTATCTTCCCATTTGGCAAGAACTTGATGGTGAATATCCACATACTGGTTACTGCTTTCTTCCCTTTAGGCAGCTCACTTTCATACCATGTCTCATTCTTGATCATGGCATTAGCCTCATCCGTAACTGAGGCTCTCCATTTCTCATCCTTCATAGCCTCTTCATATGATCTTGGCAATTGGCTTTCATCCAGACAAGTTATAAAAGCACAATGCTCTTTTGGGAACTTGGCAAACGAACATACCACCTGACTTGGATGAGCTAATGCTTGGGCATTGTAGTACACCCGAGTGTTAACCCAGTTCGAAGGGTCTCTCCTCACCCTCATACTTCTCCTCAGAGGTGGAGCTTCTTCCACTGGTTCCTCATGACCTTCTCCTTCAGGTCCATTGTTCTCTTCAATTCCTTCTTCACTTATTGCCTCACCTTGATCATGATATCCTGAGTGTTCCTCATCTTGACCTCCTTCGGCCTCAGGTCCATTTCCCCCTTCATGATCATGGTGAGTTTGATCTTCAGCTTCATGAGTGTTAGGCCCTTCTTGCCTCCTTTGATCCTGGGTTGTATTGATCCCAAAACCCTCAAGAATGATTCGGAGACTTGCTGCCTTATCAGATGCTTGAGATAGATCCTTCAAGTCATCCCAACTCTTCTCTTCATAGTACCCTCTTGACTCCACAAATTTCACATCCCTAGAAACTAGAACTCGCCTATCAAAACACTTGTAGCCCTTCTGAGTTGTAGAGTAGCCAATGAACATTGCCCTTGTGATCTTTGGTTCCAGTTTGTTCCTCATCTCCCCAGGAACCAGAACAAAGCATAGACACCCAAACACCTTCAGATGACTTAAGGTCGACTTCTCCTTGTTTAGAACTTCAAAAGGGGCCTTGTCATCTAGAACTCTGGTAGGTGTTCTGTTGATCAAGTAGCAAGCAGTCATCACCGCATCACTCCAGAACCTTTTGGGGACATTGGACAGGAACATGATTGACTGAGCCACCTCCATAAGATGCCTATTCTTCCTTTCAGCCACTCCATTTTGTTGTGGCGTGTAAGGGCAGCTTGTTTGGTGAAGGATCCCATGTTGGGCTAGATGTTGCGTGAATGCAAGGCTTGTATACTCACCACTTAATCTTGGCATGGTAATGGTTAGTCACATAAGCCTGAAAATTTCTAAATGCATCAAGCACTCTATCCTTAGAATGAGAGTTATCCAGGTGTATTTCGATTTTTCATCAATGAAAGTTACAAAGTACTTGTAGTTTTCCCTAGATAAACAAGGAGCAGTCCACACATCTGAATGCACAAGATCAAAACACTTTTCATAAAGAGTTGTAGATTTTGGAAAAACTGCCTTACAATGTTTACCCAAGATACATGCTTCACATTCATTATTCTTATACATGACACCTGGTAACATTAAACTTAAAGCTCTAACATGAGGGTGACCTACTCTAGCATGCCACAATGCATCACTATTCAACACATAAGTAGAACTAAACGAGTATTTAAAATTCGGACTAGGGATAGTGTCATCAAGCATGTAAAGATCTCCTTTTGTTACTCCCTTTCCGATCAACTTACGGCTCTCAATATCCTGAAACTTAACATCATTAGGACAGAATATAACATTACAATGTAAATCAGTGGTGCATCTCTTAACTGACAAAAGATTAGATGTGAATTCAGGCATGTAAAAGGTTTTAGACTCCTTATCAAATAGGTTCAACTTGCCGATTCCTCTTATAGCTATTCTATCACCATTAGCAATCATTACATGACCATGAGCAGGTTCTATGTCTTTTATCAACTTATCATCACTAATCATATGGTGAGAGGCTCCTGAATCAACAACTAGAGGCTTACTAGTGTTATGAGCATGATAGGAACTAGGCGATTCATTTTCTAAATGATCATGGTCTTTAAGCAACCTAGATGTAGCAATATGAGAGTCATTTTCATTTTTCAAATGATCAGGGATACTAGATGATCTATGGGAAGCATAGGAGTACCCTAGAGGGTTACCAGATACATTACCATTCTCCTTGAGAGCTTTGATGAGGGCATCAATGTCTGACCTCCTGATCAGCTCATGGTCCATGCTCTTCAAGGGAGTGCGGTGAGATGTCAAGGCCTTTCCTTCTCCTTCACGAGTGGTTGAACCAGCTCCAGATGAACCACCAGCTTCACTCGCTTCGGTTGAAAGATGAGCTCTTGCATCACGGTCCTTCATGAACTTGGCTGGCTTGAGATGGGGATGGAGAATCCAACATTGGCTCCTCTTATGACCCAGCTTCTTGCAGTGATCACAGTTGCCTCCAAACCTCCTTTCCTCACCTCCTCTTCTTTCATCAGGCCTGTACATAGCTTTCTTAGCTTGGACAGCCTCATGGAATACCACTGCGTTTCTGGAATGATAAAACTGTCTATGCCATCAGCAAGGAGCTGAGGCATGTTTCTAGTCGTGATGTAAATGAAGCTAAAGTCCGTGTAGAGGTCAACGGTCTGCTCCCGCTCGAGATGAAAATGGAAATAATGTTACCTACAGATGAAGTAACCGAAGTGGAGTTCCAGTACCTCAAACTGGAAAACATTGTTTTACATGTTTCTCGTTGTTCCATGAAGAGGACTGCCCCTTCCCTGTAAAAGGAGCCCGACCGCCAAAGGACAGGTCACTTGGGATTACCCAAGCTATCGCGCTTCAGAAAATTGAAGCTGATAAACGTAGACACGACGACAAGGGAGGTTACCGTCGTCCTAATGATCACTCCTATATTTCAAGGCACAATGACCCCATCTCCAGAGGTGATCATCGCCAATACTCTGATCATAGAGATTCTCGTGGACCATACATACGATTGGAACCGTATCACTCGGACAGAAACTATCCCTATGTCCTCTCTCAATTGCTCGTATCGACATTGTTAGAAAGAGTCCTCTCTCTGCTGGCTCGAGGGGATCATCCAAAAGAGAGGTTACTGCCTCTTTAGCTAAATCACATAACACGCCCCCTGCTGTTCACACCCCTCAGGGTAGATTATCAAATTCCAGAGAAAGAATCTCTGCCCTAGAACGTTTGTCCGAACAGGCTCAAGAAGAAAGAGTCTCAGCTCTTGAACGTGTTTCGGCTGCTGATTCAGGTAAACTACAAGATGTTGATATCCAAATGGTCGGTGAAGATATGGAAGGCACTGAAGGTTTAATGCCATCAAGTAACTCCTCAAGATTTCCTGATACCGTTCGTCTTGGTGGAACAGAGGCCCAGTGAGAAAAACGAGAGCCAGAATCACTCCAGCAGTAGCCCTCAGTAAATAAGCAGGAAATCAAAAAGTATCAAAGCCACCACTCAAGAAACACATTGCCAGGAGCCACTGCAGGGAATAAACATTAAGAAGACCAATGTGACAAGATCAAAGAATCCGCCACGTAAGAGACTTCTGCCTGCTCGGTATGCGAACTCAGACTTAGGATTTGGGAAAAGTACTCATAGTGCGGGTCAAGGAAATGCTAATACGGTGAATATACCGACTACTCGGAGGAATGGAACGGATTTTCAGTCCGATCATCTTCCTCTTTCTTAGCGATTATGAGCTGGAATTGTCGGGGCTTGGGAAACATCCTGACAATTCGACGTCTGAAGGAAATATATCGGAGTGTTTCACCAGACATTATGTTTCTCATGGAGACGAAAAATAATGATGAGTTCATAAAAGCTAAGGTTGAGAGTTTGCAGTACCCGAACTTCTACTTCGTGCGTCCGATAGGTTTAAGTTGAGGACTTTGTATTTTATGGAAGAACAATGTTCACATCAATATCTTGGAAGCATGTCCTAATGTTCTTGACTCAGAAATCAAATTCAAAGGAATGTCTTCGTTTGTATCTTTTGTATATGGGGAACCTATCGCGGGAAATAGAGTTAATTTTTGGAACAAACTGTCTCGTATGGGAGCTGATCGAGATTCCTCATGGCTGTTAACGGGAGACTTTAATGATATTCTCAATAACTCGGAGAAAAAGGGGGTCCTGCGAGATGGGAGGGTTCTTTTACTGCTTTTCGGTCCTTCATATCACATAACGGGCTCTGGGACCTTAAGCACTCAGGGAACCATCTTTCTTGGAGAGGTATCCGCTAAACCCATCTCGTCAAATGCCGAATGGATCGCTCGATGGCTAACTGCTCTTGGTCTGAGGCTTTCCCCTTGGGTAGATGCAGCTTACGATTTGAGGGCTCAGACCACACACCTGTCATCACTTATTTCAACACGGGAGGCCAGAGACGCAAAGGGCTGTTTAGGTTCAATCGTACGCTAACTGAAAAAGAAGAAGTTACTTCAATTGTTGATGATGCTTGGAACCATGACCCTCTTGCATCGGTTATCCTAAGGCTTAATGCTGTTAGACACCGCATTATAAAGTGGTCCAAAGAACAAAATGTTAAAAACAACCTCATCATCAAAGCCACTCAACAATCTTTGGAAGAAGCTCTATCACAGCCATCTCTGGAGGTCTCTCTCATTGAAACACTTACAGCCTCCTTAACTGCTGCCTATAAAAAGGAGGAAAAATTCTGGCTTCATCGTAGTCGCATTCAGTGGCTCAAGTGGCGACCGAAATTCCGGATTTTTCCACGCTGCCACAAGAAAGAGACGAGCCTTGAACAACCTCACTGTTTTGGAAAATTTTAGAGGGTGAAGTTTTTTGAAGAACCCCAGATTGCAGAGATCATTGCCGACTATTTTCAGGATATCTTTACCTCAAATGGTAATACTGATTTTTCGATTGTGCAAGGCTGATTTGGCAATAAGTTAACACTAGAGATTAATTCCCAGATCACTGCTATACCTACGGATAAGGAGATCAGTGAGGCAGCAAGATCGATAAATGGTGGAAAGGTCCCGGGGCCAGATGGCTTTCCAGCCAAGTTCTATCACTCTTACTGGAATACTATTGGAGCGGATGTGATCAGTGACATTAAACAATTCTTCGTTACAGGCTCTCTCAACCCTCAGCAAAATGAAACTCATGTGTGCTTGATACCCAAGATCTCAGCGGCTCGCAAGGTGGCGGATTACCGGCCCATAGCCTTTTGCAACACACACTACAAGATTATTGCCAAGATCCTAACTTGGAGATTAATACCCTTCCTTCCAGAGCTCATATTCGAGACCCAATCAGCTTTTTGTTTCAGGACGGGCCATATCGGATAACGTTCTCATCACGCATGAAACTCTCCACTATCTCCGGAATTCTGAAGCTAAGAAGTTTTGCTCTATGGCCGTAAAGACGGATATGAGCAAAGCTTATGATCGAATAGAGTGGGTTTTATTAAAGCGGTTCTGGATCAGTTAGGGTTCGACCCCGTGTGGACTTCTTGGATTATGTCATATGTGGAGTCGGTTTCATATTCCTTTCTAATTTATGGCTCCCCATTAGGACTAGTTAAGCCTTCTCGTGGAATACGACAATGCGATCCATTATCGCCATACTTGTTCATCTTGTATACAGAGGTTCTCTCAGCTTTGTGTGAAAAGCCCCAAGCAAATGGTTCGATGGCGGGAGTTAGAGTTTCTCGCAGTAGACCGGCCATAAATCACCTCCTCTTTGCGAACGACACGATGTTCTTTTGCAAGTCACCGAGCTCATGTGTCACTGCCCTTAAAGGTATTCTCACGAATTATGAATCTGTTTCAAGACAACGCATCAATCTGCTCAAATCGACGGTTACATTCTCGGCTAAGACACCAGCAGAGGTGAAGGCTCGTGTAAATAAATCTCTACCTATTACTGCCGAGGGTGGCATCAGAAAATACTTGGGACTGCCAGAGAATTTTGGACGAAAGAAACGAGATATTTTTGCCTCCATTCTTGATTGTATTAGGCAAAAAGCCCACAGTTGGACATCTCGGTTTTTATCTGGATCTGGGAAGCAAGTAATCCTCAAAATTGTCCTCACGGCTATGCCATGCTACGCTATCTCTTTTTCAAATTACATATGTCTTTCTGCAAGAAAATCCAATCCCTATTGACTCGGTTTTGGTGGGATGCAAATCCGAAAAAGAGGAAGATATGTTGGGTGGCTTGGTTAACTCTAACACTACCTAAACATACCGGTGGTCTTGGGTTTAGGGACATTGAATCTTTCAATGATGCTATGTTAGCGAAGATCGGTTGGCGTCTTATCCAGGAGCCTAGTTCTCTGGTTGCTCAGGTTTTAATGGGAAAGTATTTTCGCAACTCAACCTTTTTGGAATGCCCTATCCCAACTACTGCCTCCCATGGCTGGAGGAGTATCTTGGCCGGAAGAGAAGTTCTACGAAAAGGATTAGGCTGGATAGTAGGGAATGGGAGAGCATAAAGGTCTGGTCGGACCCATGGTTATCCTACTCCCAACCTACAGCTGCATTTGGCCCACCCACACTTGAAGCGACTTCTCTACATGTTAGTGACCTCATGTGCCCAATCACTAATGCATGGAATATCGAGAAAGTTCGATTCCACTTACCTCAGTATGAGGATCTCATCTTGAAGATAGTCACTGTTGAAGAGAAACATGAAGAAAAGAAGCCCAATCGATCGATGGGTTTCTGCCACAAAA
>CAJHQP010012999.1:0-10394 GCA_905132765.1 Moricandia arvensis | reverse complement strand
TAACTGGGCCTTCGTTGCTTAGCCGAAGCCTAAAAGAAGGTTTCACTTATTTTCTATCTTCATTTAATTGGATTAGTCTCGAGTTGTAGCAAATTACCACTCAAACAAGTATTTTTTTAATCTGCTCAAATGGTTGTGAGTTTGTTACTGATTCCACCAAAAACATGGTTTACAAGCTTTTGTCAACCATTGGCACATTGCCCTAAATCTGAGATTTGTTTGTAATATGAAAATGAAAACACAGAGTTGATTATTTCCATCTAATTTAATATAATACTCATACTACATACCGTAACGTCGACGAAAAACTAGTGACTAATACAAATCATATGTTTAGACCAATTTATGGTGTTTAAATGTTGGAACTTGGAAGATTCACTAATGTGAGTTGATGGATTAGAATTTGGATACTTCTATAACGATTTAAGTCATTATTGAAAACAATACGCTTTTAAATGACAAAATTATTCACATATTATATATATATATATATATTAGTCTTGATATTTTATATGAATTCTCAGTAATTAAAGAAAAAAATCATTAACTTGAGACTATTTACGCTCTACTATGTATTCTGATGGCAGCGCCAAACAGTCGCGTGCTCGATTATTTTTTCTTTCGCTTTAGGGAAAATTCCTTTAGATTTATTGTATAACAGAAATCCATAGAGTTCTAATAATGCAATTAGCTTGAAAATGTACAAATAAAATTACTTGTAGAAACATTCATATAAAACTTATACAAATATTTAACCAATAGATGGTAACTTAGATGTAAGAAAAAGGTTTAGGACAAGGCGTAAGAGCATGTTTATTATTGAGATTTGGTGGAGTATTTTAAAAAAGTGGGACTTATCTTTTTTTTAGTTGATTTAAAAAAAAAAATCAATCGCGGATCACCACATGTCAGTGGGGTCTACGAAATAGTGCAAGGGATATTCCTTAATTAGAGTATCCAAGGGACGATCTCTTAAATTTTAATGAGACCCACGAAATTCATACTAATATCTTTTAGGAATCCCTAGGCTAAAGAACCTCAATAAACATGCTTTAAACTCTTGATCTTAAGTTTGAGTTCTGTTCAAACATATGCATAAAACCATGCTTTAAATTTCATTTGAAAAACTCCAACTTAGGCTTGGGCGTTTTTAATTGGACCCGAAACCCGAACCTCTAACCGAACCAAAAA
Organism: Moricandia arvensis; assembly: GCA_905132765.1. Lineage (NCBI taxonomy): Eukaryota > Viridiplantae > Streptophyta > Magnoliopsida > Brassicales > Brassicaceae > Moricandia > Moricandia arvensis. The sequence goes on along the minus strand of CAJHQP010012999.1, from coordinate 9,203 downwards.
ACAGGTATCGAGCCGGTAACGGGTTTGAGGAAACATACCTATCGGGCTTTGTAATGACAAACATTCGGTGGTCGGGTCGGCCCGGTTATAAACCGTTATCCGAATCAAAAACCAGTTTAATGAAAGCATATCCCATAGCCATAGGTGTCTCCTCGATTACATCTTTGTTGTTCCTCTTCTTCTCTTCTGTGGTGGAACCCTAGTTCCGACAAAATCTCCTTGATTCAACCCCGTAATCACTGCAAAATGGCCACTATAAATCCTTTGTGTTCTCTCCATTCGAGTCCATCATATCTTTCCAGCAATCAATCACAGGTTCAACTTCTTTCTTCTTCTTCTTGGTCCGAATTCTATCGATATTGGTCTTGACTTATTGCTATCCGTAACGCTATCACCTATGTCAGATCACATACAAATAGGCTGAAGTCTTTTGAGCTAAAGGTAGATTCGGGTAAGATCACAAGAGGAAGCTTGCCTTTCGACGTCAAGACAAGGTGGAACTCAATGTATCTGATGTTGACAACAGCGCTGAAATTCAAGGTGGCATTCAACAAGATGGAGGCAGAAGACAGGTTGTACAACGACTACTTCAGTGAGTTAGATAATGGTTCTACATGGGTTGGTCCTCCTCAGCATAGTGATTCGGATGCAGTCGATAAATTGTGCCGGTTTCTTGTCATATTTTACAACTCAACATTGGTGGTATCAGCCTCAACTTCTCTCAATGCGCATAAGTGTTATGGCGAGATAGTAACCATTGCAACAAATCTGATGACAATCATCGATAGCTATGATTCTGAGTTGAAGTTGAAGGCAACATAAATGTTCAAAAAGTTTGACAAGTATTGGGATGGTCTCAAGAACTTGAACAAGATGCTAATGGTTGCGACTGTCTTTGATCCCACCAAGAAGTTGAAGCTTGCAAAGATGTGCTTTGATGAATTATATGGGCTAGACACTGTCGAGTACAAGGAGATGTACGAATCATTGATTACTGTCTTGAGATGCCTGTTCAAAGAATACAGTAAAAGACATGGAAATCATTTTGATCCATATGACCAAGCATCTCAGCGTAGCAACAAATCTCAGCCTTCTCGAGATCAGCTTAACAACATTGAGATCGTGGATGATTGTGCCGGTTATGGTTATAAGAGGATTGATGTGAGATAAAAGCAGAAGCTGAAAGACATTAGGGTTAGAGAGAAAAAGGATGAATTGGAGACTTACCTCAAAGAAAGTGTGGAGAACCTAGAGTTGATGATTGGAATGGATTAAGATGTGCTGTCGTGGTGGAGGACAAACTCAACTAGATTTCCAGTGTTGTCTGAGATTGCTAGAGATGTTTTAGCAATGCAAGTGTCATCAGTTGCTTTGGAGAGTGCCTTTAGCACCAGTGGTAGGATTCTAGAACCACATAGGAGTTGTCTAACTCATTTTATGGTTGAGGTTTTGATGTGTTCAGAGCAGTGGATGAAACAAGAATTTGGAGTGGAGACACGACAGCTTTCACAAGCACAAGTTCTTGTTGATCTTGAAGAGGATGACAAACTTGAAAGAGGTAACAATATTTGTTTTTACTTCAATATATCTTTCTTATTGCTTACAATATAAATGTACATTTTAAACATTGTTTGTAACTTTTTTTTGCAGAGAATGAAGATGCAGCGAATGAAGATGCAGCAATGTTGGAGTAAGAGACTAAAGACTTTATTATGGCTTTGTTTTCATTTTGTGTTCAAAACTTAAGTATCTTTTCATTTGGTTGTTATTTTGAGTTATTTAGGATGTTTCCATTTTCGGATGTTTAGGGTTTTTGAGTTATTTTTGGGTTTTTTTTGTTTCGGTTACTTTGGTTACAAAAAACCAAACTCGAACCTGAACCATTTGTACTTCGGATTTTCACGGATCTTGTAATCCTCTTCCGAATTGAACTGATCCCGAAGAGTTCCGAACCGAGACCGTACCGGAATATCAAAAATACCGAATGGTGTTTATATCTTTAAATCCGAAAAATCGATTATCCATTTCACCCGACCCGAACCCGAGTGGTACATCAAACGCCCATGACTACTGCAACTAGTCTATTTGTCGATAATGTCTCTTTTAGAGATTAGTTGGAGTTCCTGTCGATCAAAAAGTACGTATACATGCATCACCAAATTTTAAAGCATCCACTTTAAGTAACTATCCAACAAATTTGTCTTTCCTGAAAACCATACATAACTTCCCTCAGTTTTCAAATAATTCAAAATTTCTCCACACAAACATTTAATGCTAACCTTTTAAAATTGAATCACAAGAAAATATATAGTTAAAAACGAGAACAATTTAGTGAACACAAGCGTTACATAACGTAAAACAGATGGCAGTTTCACCTATTGCCTAAACGGAGGTGGAGGATACACATATGATGGCGGAGGAGGAGGCGACGGATACACTTGTGGTGGCGGAGGAGACGATGTATACACATATGGTGGCGGAGGAGCTGACGTATACACATATGGTGGCGGAGGAGGAGGCGACGGATAAACGTATGGTGGAGGTGCGGCGGCGGTGAGGTGGTGGTGGTGGCGGTGGCGGCGGAGGTGGTGGTGGAGGTGGGTGGCGGTGGTGGCGGAGGTGGTGGTGGTGATGGTGGCGGTGTGGTGGAGGCGGTGGACTAGGCGGAGAGCAGCCAAAGGAAGCACAATCAATAGGATATGAAGAAAAAGATATACACTCGGCGGGAGACCGTTGCATTGGCCTCAACGGTAAACAGTTTCTACGGTCATCAAACTCCTGAAGCTTCAGACAAACCTGTGGCTCGCCGGAGAAAAAGTTATACGAGTAAGTGAAGTTCTCAAGGTTCGGTAGTCGGCAGATAATCTCCGGAATATAGCCGGAGAATTTGTTATGAGCGACGTTTAATTGCTCCAAACTCTTCATATCACCCATAGTCTCCGGCAACGAACCGACCAAGTTATTAAAACTGACATCGAAAACCGTCAACTGGTTTAGCAAACCGATTTCCCGGTTTAAACACCCGCTCATCTGACTATTCGTGAGAATAACCTCGTGCAACGTTTTCCCCATGTTGTAGAAACTCGGAGGTACACAAGATCCTTGGAGATCGTTGTTGGCTAAGACAAGAACCGAAACAGGAGAGTTTCCGATGTTTTCCGGTAGTCTAAACCGGAACTTGTTGTTGTTAATGAAGAGAGCGTCAAGGTTTAGGTCAAAGAGTTGGTTAGGAACATCACCGTAGAAACCATTAAACCTAATGTCAAGAAACTTCAAAGAGGCTAACGTGAAGACTACGGAAGGAAACTCGCCGGAGAGTTTATTGTTGCTGACGTCAAGCTCATGAAGAAGTTTGAGGCAGTTAAGAGACATAGGGAGTTGACCTTTAAAACGGTTGGAGTTGATATGGAATAAGGCAAGATCGGTTAAGAGACCGAGCTCTACCGGGAGATAACCAGCGATATTGGCATGGTTTAAGTCTATACCGGCTACAGTTAAGAGGTAAGGGTTATCTAGAGCCGGTGCGCAGAAGACGCCTGTGTAGTTACAAACATTAGGACCACACCAGTTAGAAGTGAAGCCGTTTGGGTCCGAGGTCATTGTGAACTTCCAAGCCTGAAGAGCTTGGTAAGCTTTTAAGAGCCTTGGGTTTGTGATGGGAGGAAACCAGTTAGGAGCATGTGGGGAGCATGGGTCGATGGGAGGAGTATTGTAAGTGAAAGCTTGAGGAAGAAGGAGGATGAAGATGAGACAAGAGGCTAAGAAACTCCATTGGAAGAAGAAAGTTTCTTCCTTCATTTTGTGATGGTGTGTTTGTGTTTTGGAAATGGGAATAAGTACAAGGTTGTATATGTATATGAAAACGTGTAACCACTTCCGTTGAATTTTTGATTTGGATATAGGAAATAATTATAGATCAATATCTAGTGGTTATATATATTGAAGAGTCAATCTTTTATGCTTACTGTGTTTGATGTCTATTAGTATTTTACACGGATTGTTAATTTTGATTCAAATGTGAGTTTATAAAAATAAGATAGATAATGGGTGACAGGGGAGCATTGATTTGACTTTCGTCGATTTGGTAGAGAAGGTCAGAATTAGCAAAGAATGTTCTTTGATCCTTAGTTATAATCTACACTTTACATTGATTGCCTAGTCTCTGTATACATATTTATAAAGCAATTTGCAATCAAACTGGATAGACATATACACACTTTCAAAGGTCAAATACGTATTTTCTAGCACCTGCAAATTAAGATTTTGAAAAACAATATTATAAGGAGAAAAGACATTAGATACAACCGGAAAAATGATGCTTTTAAACATGTATAATATGATAAATGTATCTTAACTACGTTCAAATCCTATAAAAATGAACCAACCGACAAAGAAAATGTATTAAACATAATGAACCATAGTCTTCAGCAAATTTAAAATATAAGATTGTGACTATTTGTATTGAGTAAGTAATTTAGTTTTTAAATTTATGATATTTTTTAAAAACTCTGTGGCACTTTTTAAGATATGCCTTAAAAAGATACGACGAGTCCCGTGTTCGACCAACGTTAAAGTTCTTTACATTTGGGCACACCGACACCCCCCATGGATCGAACAGTTTTCACGGCGTGTTTTACTTTGAAGTTAGTATAGAGAAAGTTGTATTTGAGAAATTATGTAATGCCAAAAAAATTGTAACTCCTGATTAAATGACAATATTGGAATATGAACCCTCGAGCCACATGTGTTAGTAGTACGGGTTGCACAGTGCACGAAGACAATATAACAAATGAGCTCTTAATTATGCTATAGCCTACGAGAAATGCTTTGACACAAGAGGTACTCGATCAGCACATACGCATATAGTATAATCATATGTAGATAAGCAATTAGTAAAAGAATTCGATAGTTGTTGTTAATTGCTACCAGAAACACGGTTTAGTAAAATTTTAAAACCATTATCCTTTTATTATTAATAGAGAAGCAAAATAAAAGAGTAACCTTAAAATGTAATTATATTTACAAGTATGCCATTTGCTGATGTGTCATCATGAGAGCTCTCCTCAACTTCCTTTTAAATATACCCATTTATATCTAGAGTAATTACTAACAATGCCATTAGTATAATATTAATGTACATAAAAAGTATGCGAAACTTATGGAATATGCATATCGTTTGGTCTTATTCTTCATTTTCATGGCTTTTGCACACATAATTCTAAACTACATATATTCTATTATTTAACCTGCAGGAAAAACTCTTCCATTACATGAAATAGAAACACCGTCACTTATAAATCCTTTTCTTACAAAAAATTTAGTGGCTGCCAGTACATTTTATAACCTGCAGACAGAAGAAATTTTCCATTATATAAACTTCCACAAAACCTTAAACTCAGTAGTCATGGCCAAGTAGAAAGTCATTTGTGGGTATTGAATCACTACTGAACTGGTAAAATGAACACATAGAACACATAGTAAACGTATAATTCTTAAAATTATATAACAAAATAGGTTCTCAATTCTGCTATTCTAAGCCACTGCAATATAAATTTACTAGAGGCTTTATCAAAATCTGAAAATTATTAAAAAGATGTGTCCAATATAATCTTCCATAACATGTTCTTTGCATTATACTTCTTCAGGTTCTAAACATATAATCAAAAATTCAAGTATAGATGGATGGTTAACTAACTAGGTCATTGCAGTATTAACTTAGATTTTGCGTTGTTTTCGTGTTGATTTTCAGCTTCTCATATGGGTTATAGAAACATGATTTTGTAATTTAATTCAAAAGTTGTCATTCAAATGAACGGTTTTCCATAGCCACTTATAAGTCTAACAACTCAATCTTTAAAGAATAAATTTTTAAAACAAAAATTTAGACCCGTCATGTTACTCCTAGAAAAGTAGATAATTCATAAAGGACTATGCAATATTTCAAAATTGAACTTGCCGTTAACACGTAAATATGATAATAAATGCAAAGATTTACCTATGAATAAACAGCAAGTAATCTGTCCAATGCCTAATATTGCCTATTCATTCAATGTATAACTTCATTACTATGACTTTTGAAAAATACTATTATTATAGGAAAGTCTTTGTGTAGATCAATTTCTTACCTCCCATTGGACAAATTGCTTATTAAACCAATTTTTAAAAGATAAATACCTTAAGATAGATCAAATTTTTTTTCCTAAAATAGATTCAAAAAAATGATCAAAATAGATTTTATTAAAGGATGTAAATATACATTTATACTCTTTGGATTAATTAATCTAAACTTAAGATTTAGAGTTATGGGGTGGAATTTTGGAGATGAACTTTAAAATTGAAAAAAAATTAAAAATATTTAAATATTTCAAAATAAAAGATCTATTTTGGTCATTTTTCATAAAGTCTATTTTGCTGACAAAAATCTCAAAAAGATCTATTTGAGAAATTTGTCTTTTTTAAAATATATAACAGTGTTGTATTTGTAAAATTCACCAAATTCCACAATGGTTTTATAAAATGCATGTCATCCCACACAATTTAAGTATAAAATAGATAAATAACATTGTTTTTTTTATTTCTATATCCGCTGCCAACTAATTATATATATATAAGTATTGATTTCTCAATTATTCATTATAAATTTATTATTTTATAATATATAAAAGTATACAAATATATAATAATATGTAAGAATATATGCATGTACGATATTCAACCCGTGCAAGGCACGGGTCTTAACCTAGTTATTATATTATAATATCAATTCCTAAAAAGCATGAAAATAATCAAGTCATGGTAAACTAGTGATATTTTTTTGGAGTTTGGTGTGTATTCACATCAGTTATAAGTTTGATTTATTCTAGTAATTAAATTATCACTAATTAGTCAGTTTCGTTTTGGATTTTGATCTATGTAATTTTTTTGAACAAATTTAATTTATATAATTTATATGGTAGACTGTAACAAATGATCGGTCTATCATTTGGTATTAATTAGAAGATATTTTAAACTTAGATCATACTGTGTAATAGGTTTTCAGTTCCATTTTATAGTATTAATTGCGTTTCTGATGGAATCGACCAGATCAACCAATAGGACATATATAAAAAAAAGCATGAAAGCATATCTATCCAAATGTTGAATAGTGTGGGTTGGGACAAAAGCATAATCTCTCGTTAGATCGATACATAAATTTATAAACTTATAATACAACTCGTTGGTCACTAAAACTAGGTCCTTAGTTTTGGTATATGTGTTTTATTCGCATGATTCATATGTAACCAACCTGAGTTTTATTTTTCTTCATGTAACTGATACTATTTTGAGGGTTGGCGTGTAGCTAAAAGAAAAGACGTAGAATTCCGTATAGACGTATGTACGCACGTATGTACACGCAGGCCCGTCTGAAACATTAATTGGGCCCTGTGCTACAGAAATTTTGAGATTCATTTTTTTATATAATTTTTTTTTTAAATTTGGGCCCTAAACTAAGCTGAAAAAAATCAAAGAGTGAAATGGGCCCTGTGCAAATGCACCTCCAGCACAGGGCCAGAGCCGGGCCTGTGTACACGTATACTTAACTATTATTTAGATTTTATTCATAATTTACCAGTCCACTTGAGTTTTATTCGTTGATCCTAAGAATTCTTCTAAATGGTTAGGTCAAACGTTTACCACAAATTAAACATTAGTAGTTTCCAAAAAAAAAATTCAGATAAAAATAAAATTTCGTTAGAAAATTGTTTTTTTTGAAAAAAAAATTCCATTAGAAACTTTTTATTCTCGCTAATATTTTTATTATTTATTTAAATAATTATTTATATTTATATATCTACAAAATAAAAGTATAATTGTTTTTAGTTTTTAATAAAATATTTTTTTGATTATTTTTCTCTTTATATGCTATCTTGGTAAAAAAATTCATTTTTGTGCCCTTTGAGAGATCCACAATGAAAAGTACTATGGAGAAAAACTACAACGGAAGTCCTACGGCGAGTTCTTGTGAGAAGAATCAACACTTGCCACAACTAGGTTCAACCAAGAAGTCGCAAGGAAGATGAGAGGGGATGAAGCTTTTACGAGAAAACAGTAATAAATGAGGATGGTAGTGAAGAACAAGAGCACGGAGGAGCTAACGGGCGTCAACGCCTAACGCCGGCGACCAGAGGCCCCATAGGCGTCAAGAAGAACTATTAAGGAATCCTAGGATAGTTAGGATTACCTATAGATAAGTCCTATTCTATTGTTGATAATACATTATGTTTTAGAGATAAACTCTTACTCATGTATATCAAGCCGGTCATTGCTCTTGTATATATATCGATGTACATTGTTTCAATAAAGCAAGTTAAGAGTTTACAATATTGTCTCTACTTTACATGGTATCAGAGCATCTCAATCCTGAAACCTGAATTTTTTCGTCTGTTAGAGAAACCTTAGCCGATCAAGTTGATGCGCCGGGTGACGAAGATTCTTTTGCCAAGTAAAAAGCAGCTGCTCAAGTTGAGCAATGGTAACGTGGGGCACAGTGAGCTCTACGCCTTATCTCATATATGCGTCAGACAATCCTGGGTGTGTTGATTACTTCGGTGGTGTTCACTGGAGACAACTATAATGAATGCGTCCACAGAGTTAGTCAATGCCTTGAGAGCTAAAAGAAAATCTAGGGTCATTGATGGATCAATACCTAAACCCTCCATCCATGACCCAAATTTTGATCTCTGGTCTTCGGTTAACTCCATGATTGTGTGGATAACACATCTTCTATCAAAGCAAATGTTAGATCGATAGTTACTTCATCTCAGATTCTCATAAACTTTGCGGAAGAATTGAAGAAACGTTTTTCTCAGTCGGAAACAAGGTGCGCTATACATTATCTGAAAGAACAGTTAGCATCTTGTAAACAAGCGTGGTCAATCTGTGATGGACTATTATGGACGTCTGGCTAGATGTGGGAGGAGCTAGATATGTATAAGCCTCTTCCGGCTTGTAGTTGCAGTGCAGCTGCAGAGTATGAGAAAGAACGAGATGAAGAAAAAGTTCATCAGATTGTCATGGGGTTAGATGAATCCCGTTTTGGAGGAGTTTGTCAAGGAATCATAGTCTTAGTGACTCCTTAGTTGATCTTGGTGGAAGCCTACGCAAAAGTAATACGGCGAAGAACGGAGACTTACATAGTCAAGAAAAGAGAAGTGCAAACGAAA